>VUQG01036971.1:69221-85144 GCA_015106755.1 Etia nguti
TTTTTTTTTTTTTTTTTTTTTTTTTTTAAATGTGGCTAATCACAGTAAGTGCATAATTTAACAAAGGGAGCATTCACACAGGACCAGGTAGTTTTGGGTCATTCTTTATTCTTAATAAATGAAATCATGATTGAACATTTGCATTCTTTTAAACTTACAAGGGTTACCTTTGTCTAAATTTATTTGATGACAATAAATCAGGAAGGGGACAAATACTTCTTCACAGCACTATAGTGGTGAATAGGTTTATTTATTTATTTCCACAGACATTGAAACAGTGCTCTTATCTCTCTGTTGTTGAATTTCATTCTCTCTTTCAGAAAGCGTCGTCATGACAGTGAGACGATATTCAGTCTTCCAACTGCGGGTCAATCATCGATATTTGACCATGGACATTTCAAAGAGTGAGGAGGGGGACCGGAAAAAGCAACGCTGACACTCGGCATAGTCAAACTACAATATATTTCACAAAATAGTGGACCTATGTCCTCGTTTACAAATGGCAGTGAGAGATGAATAAAGTGGTAAAGTTTAATGTACTATGACGGATTCAAAAGGTAATCGAATATTTTTTTCTGTCCATTGTGCTTTCTTGTGTTTTACTTTAAGATGAAACGGTTTATAAAATACTTTACTCAATACTTCATTTATTTATTGTCTAATTATTATTGCCGACGTAACTATTAACGTATGTAAGAACTATGAACCGCTAACTTCCATATGTAAATTGTAACATACCCATAATAGACCCATATTTTTGTACCCTCATACCTATAACAGACCCATTTCTGTAATATATCTATATATTATTGCTAATATATATTTTGTAATATATCTATATTATGGTTAAAGCACTTTCTGGATGGATGCAAACTGCATTTCGTTGCCTTGTACTTGTGACATGTGCAATAACAAAGTTGAATTCTATTCTATTCTATTCTACTCTATTCAACCTGTGGAATGCACCTGTTATTGACTTTTCTCCTCTCGCGAGATTTCGGGTTGCGCAGTGGAGAACAGCCGTCCGCCATCACTGCATACAAGCTAACACTAGCCAAAACCACTGAGGAGAACGACTGACAACAACACAACAGACACACAGGGCGACCTAATTCCCACAGGGGAGGTCACCGAGTTTCTCTGTCGCTTTCCGGGCGCTGAAAGCAAATTAGCATCTGCCTTTCATGTAGTCTTTAAGTCAACTTAGAAAGGATAGTCGTTGCAACTAATCATGTCCAACCTCAAAAGCGGCACCAAGAAGGACACCAAGATGAGGATACGAGCCTTTCCTGTGAGTACTTAGATCTGTATGAGCTTTGTAAACCGAGCCGAAACTATGAGACGAGTCAGGGGATGACAGGTCTTAATGCTAGTAACTGCCTGCTAACTAGTTGCTCAATCTAAAAAAAAAAAAAAAAAAAAATGTCACTCAAGCGAAAACTGCTTCAATCTGGGCTGTTACCTTGGGCGTATTATCGTGCAGTTTATTTAATGCCAACTGGCTTGTTGGTTTGCAAATGTCACCGTCATTTGTCGTGAGCTAATGTTAGCATTATTTGAAACTTCAGTGAGCAAATGGCTAGCTAAGTAGCGGGCCTGGTCGTGTTAGCTGACTTGACATTTGCTAAGTCAGTCTGCAGGTATCATTGCGCTATGGTAACGGTAGGCAGGGTTGTTTGTTGCTATTTTATCACGCTACGCGTTTGCTTCCGCCCGCGGGCGATGTCAACACACATTGTCATGCAGAGTTAGCTGGAGAGCTAGCGCAACTTCATCCCAACAAGGTGCTAAAGTAAACATGGCCAAAGTAACTTAAACAGATTATGGTGTTGATGTTGGTCAACCCATCACAGTCACCCCTACCACAAATTCAGACTTAGACATTTGCGCATAAGCATCTGATCAAGCCTGATACATTTGGGGACAGTTTAGAAAAAGAAAAAAAAAACAAATGATGAAGCGGAAATAAGACTAGTTTTTGGCAGTAGTTAGCGTGGTATATTTGGACAAAAAAAGGGAAAAAATGGTGCAGGGTTTGATGAACCCACAACCAAGATATAGATGATGATCCTAAACACCTTTTCAAAATGCATAATAGACTACCTTAAGAGATGCAAGCTTTATCATGCCATTTACAGTCTCAGTAATTAACATGCAACTGTCAGGAAAAAAAGGTATTTATAGAAGGAAAAAACAGCTTGGCTCTTGTTCTCCACTGAATTCAGGTTCAGTTTTCCACATTTCTGCTGAGAGACTAAACATCTACTTTCTACTTACCTACCTCTTTCGTAGGTACGGTTGTTTACAAATGTTATGGCTCAGTAGCCTTATTTCTTCATTTAGAGAGTGTAACTACATATTTAACTGGTTGTCATGAATTAAGAAAAAAAACTGTTAATTTTTTTTTAATGATGCAGGCAGCATGGTGTTTGGTAACCTGTTAAACAAGCTGCCCTTGCTTGTTTTTGGCATAATATTCAGGTTACTGAAGTAGTTGGTACAGTCTCTCTCTCATTTGCTCTCTCTTTGGTAGAATATTGGCAGATGCCACATGCAACAATATGTGACAGACAACAGAATAGTCCAGGCATTACTGCATTGTTTCCTCGTTTCAGAGATGTGGCTTTCAACATTCCTACACTAATTTCCAACAAAAAGGAGCAGAAAGTTATGTCTTTATATTTTTACAAAACAATTACTGACTATATGCAAGATTTTACATAAGACATTAGATATATCAGATAGTCCTGCATTGGAAAGACTAATCCTTTTTCATTGTAAACAAAAAAGGCATTAATCAAAGTATCTGAATTTAATATTTGTCTCTCACAGATGACAATGGATGAGAAATATGTGAACAACATCTGGGACCTTCTAAAGAATGCTATCCAGGAGATTCAGAGGAAAAACAACAGTGGACTGAGCTTTGAGGAGCTGTACAGGAACGCCTACACAATGGTGCTCCACAAACATGGGGAGAAGCTGTACACAGGCCTGAGGGAGGTTGTCACTGAGCACCTCATCAACAAGGTAAAGAAACTTTCATCTGTATTTTAGACAGTGATGAAATCTGATGTGAAAAGAAGACAATTATCCATAATACCACACCAGATGTTGAGATAACTTTATTTGACTGTTTATATCTTCAGGTACGGGAAGATGTCCTAAACTCCTTAAATAATAATTTTCTGCAAACACTGAATCAGGCCTGGAATGACCACCAGACTGCCATGGTCATGATCAGAGACATCCTCATGTACATGGTAGGTATGCATTTGTGTTTTTGTCGTGCTCCTCATGTAAATTGTTCTGAAGCTGGACATTAGTAATTGTAAAAGATCTTTAAGATTTCATCGAGCAGTTGTAACTGTTGTTTGGTGTTTTGCACGTGGGAATAATTTTGTGATATTTAAGGGATGGCCATTTGTGTTAACCTCTGGCCAACCTTTGCATGCATGCTAATCTGGACTGTGACATTCAGATTTAGTTTTATTTGTAGACTAACAATGAGGCTTTGTTGCTGTATTTACTTGTTTTGTCAGAAGACTGGCAGTGCTAATTGTTTACCTTTGGTAGGACTAAGGTTCAAAGTATGTGTTGAGCTGTGTGCGAGTGATTGAGAGGTGACAGTAAGCAAAACAGTAGGCTAAACAATGGCACCGTCGGTACAGAGACTACACAGCTGTCCTGGAGTTCTTTAATTCTGTACTGTCCTCTTTCCTGTCCTGCTTTAGCCCAGACAGGTTTTTTGTTTTTGTTTTAACTACTGAAGGGTCGCCATATCTGTACGATGTGACCAGCCGATGCTGACAACCTACCTTATTGAAAGCCACTTCTTGCTTTGTAAATTTACACATGCTATTATGTATTAATATAAACACACTAGGGTGAGTCCATGCCTTTTTTGATATCATAGTTTATCATAGTACATATTTTCATAGAAAACTTTTTCTTCTGTTCTCATGTCTTCTAGGACAGGGTTTATGTTCAGCAAAACAATGTGGAGAATGTCTACAACCTCGGCCTCATCATATTCAGAGACCAGGTGGTGCGCTACGGCTGCATTCGGGATCACCTACGGCAGACCTTACTGGACATGATTGCACGGGAAAGAAAGGGAGAGGTTGTAGACAGGTGTGAAAGAATAGTGCTTTACTTTTTGGTCTTTAGACCACCTTTACTGCAGAACTGAAAGTTTGTTCATATACAAAATTGAGTGATGAGCTAGTTTCCTGTCCTGATTTTGAATCCTCTACAATTCATTGCAGGGGAGCTATCAGAAATGCCTGCCAGATGCTGATGATTCTAGGCCTGGATGGCAGGTCTGTATACGAGGAAGACTTTGAGGGTCCTTTCTTAGATATGTCAGCGGAATTCTTCCAGGTGAGTCTGTGCTAGGCACTTTTTACTCCATCTTTTTGTTGCTATTCTAAATTATTTCTATAACAACACATAATATGTGTTTGTTTCAGATGGAAAGCCAAAAGTTCTTAGCAGAAAACTGTGCCAGTGTCTACATAAAGAAGGTAGAGGCCAGAATCAATGAAGAGATTGAACGAGTTATGCATTGCCTGGACAAGTCCACAGAGGAACCCATTGTCAAAGTAGTGGAAAGGGAGCTTATTTCAAAACACATGAAGACCATTGTGGAGATGGAGAACTCTGGCCTGGTCCATATGCTTAAGAATGGCAAGACGGAAGGTAAAAGCATTAAATCATTCATGACTTTTCTGTGCAAGTAATTCAGAAATAAAAATAAAAAAACACCAAAGAATTTCCTTTCTCATTGTTTTTTACTTCATGTCTCACTCTCAGACCTGGCGTGCATGTACAAGCTGTTCAGTCGTGTGCCAAATGGCCTGAAAACAATGTGCGAGTGTATGAGCTCTTACTTGAGAGAGCAAGGCAAAGCTCTGGTGTCAGAAGAGGGAGAGGGCAAGAACCCTGTTGACTATATTCAGGTATGCCTCTTGTATCTGAAAACAGTGTAGCATTTGAAGGCTTAAATATCAGTTTAATCATGCTTAAAATACCAAGAGAGACTTGTATCGTGCTGGATTACATAACTTCTTTGTCACCACCTTTTGAACAGGGTTTGCTAGACCTGAAAACACGATTTGATCGGTTCCTCCTCGAGGCCTTCAACAACGACAGACTCTTCAAACAAACTATAGCTGGAGACTTTGAGTATTTCCTGAACCTCAACTCCCGCTCTCCAGAGTACCTTTCACTCTTTATTGATGACAAGCTCAAGAAGGGAGTCAAAGGGGTGAGTGGCTTCTTCAAAAACATTAAGAAGATCTGGAACTCGTTTAGAGTTTTCTGATAGCAGTTAACTTCTACTTTTTATCTTGTTTCTCCCCTTTTCTTGTTTGAATAGTTGACAGAACAGGAAGTGGAGTCGATTCTTGACAAGGCCATGGTGTTGTTCCGGTTCATGCAGGAGAAGGATGTGTTTGAAAGGTACTACAAGCAGCATTTGGGTCGTCGGCTGCTCAGTAACAAGAGTGTCTCAGACGACTCAGAAAAGAACATGATCTCTAAGCTCAAGGTAAAAAAAATTAAAAGGTAGTAGTTTTATATATAGATTTATGCACGGGACTTATACAGTTCTTATATCATTTATCTCATGACTCCTCTCTTCACCCTGTCTAAATCTTTGTCAGAGGGTTCACCTTATTTTCTTCGTCTCTTTCTGTTACAGACAGAGTGCGGCTGTCAGTTCACCTCGAAACTGGAAGGGATGTTCAGAGACATGAGCATCTCCAACACTACCATGGATGAGTTCAGGCAACACATACAAACCACATCAGTAAGTCAGTCAGAAAAGCAAGGCACACAGAAAAACCCAGCACAGCTGCCAAACCCTATGATAGCACAGCAGGATTTAAGATGTACAGTTGCAAGCCATGATGTCTCATCATTAGCATATTTTAAAAAAATACAAAAAAAGAATAAGAAGTTTTTATTTATTTATTTTTCTGTCCATCTCAATAATATAATTTTCTGGGCTGAACAAAGCCTCATACATCCACACATTGCACATTCATACAGCTACACAGCACGTCCTTGCATGTTCAACTCACGCACACACTGAAATATGCAAATATGTATCTGTCAGTGCCTTATCTCCACACTTTGTGATGTTTGGTGTCATGTCTCACAATAAAATTAAAAAGCAGAAGAAGTCATTGTTAAGGTTGTTATTTAGAAGTCCTATTTTAAAGCATGGAGAGAACGTTAACTCGTATCGTGGTGGTCATAAAGCACGTTTAGATTAGGAGTCAAACTTCTACTAGTCTCCAGAGTGCTGATGTGATCGTCTCTGCCTCACCTCAAAGGAACATTTGAATATATCAAATGCAAATTTACTTTATGAATACAGTAATCTCAGAAAGATAAGTACACTGACCCACATCTTTACTTTTACAATAGTAGACATGCCTTAAACTACACTGTGGAGGCTTTACGTTAGTGCAACAACATGATTGGTTCATAGGGTCATTAATTTGGCTGTTGATTGTCTCTTTTGGGGCTGAATTCTCCCATGGATTTTTTTTTCTTTCTTTATTCAGGATTTGTTCTGTGCCATGTCTCTCTGTCTCGTTCTCTTACTCTGTCTGATACCAGCTATTCTGCATTGTAGCTGTAATGGGTGTGTTGTCATGTTGTCTGCCTTTCATGTACGTGTTCCAGGCATCTTTAAGTGGTGTGGACCTCACAGTAAGAGTCCTAACTACTGGCTACTGGCCCACACAGTCTGCAACGCCTAAATGCACCATCCCCCCTGCTCCCAGACACGCCTTTGAAGTCTTCAGACGGTAATCCTCTTTCTTCATATGTTTTGCAATACAAAGAAGATCTCAGTGTACTTTTCATTTATTTGTTTTCACCGCCTTTGTTTTTATTTACCAGATTTTACCTAGCTAAGCACAGTGGTAGACAGCTCACATTACAGCATCACATGGGAGGAGCTGACCTAAACGCAACTTTCTATGGAGCTGTTAAAAAGGTAGATTCTGCATTTCAAAACTGCTTTTGTATTGAAATTAAAATGCATCTTATTTTGATTAAAGCAGTATCATGGAGGAGGCTGTTAAGCAGCAAAACCTTTTTTTTCCCTTTTTAAAAATTTTTTTTTAAACCTTCTCCATGTGCAGGAGGATGGTTCAGAGTTGGGTATGGGAGGTGCCCAGGTGACAGGGTCTAACACCCGCAAGCACATACTACAGGTCTCCACCTTCCAGATGACCATCCTCATGCTCTTCAACAACAGAGAAAAGTGCACTTTTGAGGTGGGAACACATTTTATATATGGCTGCACTCTACCATTATATGACTTTATGTCTTTATATATGTGTGTTTTTGTACATATTGATGTCACCGTTTTTCACTTTCTTTCTTTTCTACAGGAGATTCAGCAGGAAACAGATATTCCAGAGCGAGAGTTGGTACGAGCATTACAGTCTTTAGCGTGTGGGAAACCCACACAGCGAATTCTCACTAAGGAGCCCAAGTCCAAGGAGATAGAAAATGGACACGTGTTTACAGTCAATGATCAGTTTACCTCGAGACTGCACAGAGTCAAAATTCAGACAGGTGAGCAAAGGCTCTGTGTAATTCACCAGAGCTAGCTGATGTCTTGTGTCATTTTTGGGACTCTATCTGTCCGTCACAGCTGACACTCCAGGATATATGGGTCATCACTGCTTTGCTTTTTAAAAATATAATAGTATTATATATTAGTAATTATGTTATCTAATACTGACTGATTCAGTACCACAAGTAGAATATCATACAGCTTTTTAGAATAAAAACACAATTTTTTTAGGGATGTGCATAAATAAAGGCTTCTGTTCTGAAATACTTACTGTGACATGGTGGCTGTGTAACCATAGCAATCCTTGAAGTGGGGTTAGGACACTTCCTTTCTGTAATACAGTTCCTGTATTCAATTTTTCCAGTTGCTGCGAAACAAGGTGAATCAGACCCTGAAAGGAAAGAGACCCGGCAGAAAGTGGACGACGACAGGAAGCACGAGATTGAGGCAGCCATTGTCCGAATCATGAAGTCGAGGAAGAAGATGCAACACAATGTCCTGGTTGCAGAGGTAAGGAACTCGTCCATTTTACAGAATCCATTGTCTTTTTTCAAATAATGAACAACAATTTTAATGCTGTTACTTTCTGTTCTTCCTTTTTTGTCTGTTTGTTCAGGTCACTCAGCAGCTCCGGGCACGTTTTCTTCCTAGCCCTGTGGTAATCAAAAAGCGGATAGAGGGACTTATAGAAAGAGAATACTTGGCGAGGACACCAGAGGACCGTAAAGTGTACACCTACGTTGCGTAGAAGACGAACTGTGAAAGAGACGAGGAAGAGACTGGATTGGAGGGAGGGGGAGGGGTAGTTGTTTTTCTTTGGACTGTTGTTACGCATGGACTGGAAGTTTCTTTTAGAGACAGACACTGGGAACCCGATTCATCGCCCTTTCCAAAAAATACAGTAAACACATAAGTGGGGAATAAAAATCTTACTACAGGAAAAAAAAAATGATCAAAATCTTCTAGATGATTTTTAAATCTGGCCAAACTTCCTGTTCCCTGAGAGTTTTAACATGGATGGATCCAGCTTCAAGCTTTTCACTGTTTTACCCTTGTAGAGCTCAAACTTGAAAAGAATCCCTTGGGAAAAATGTGAACGCACCACTTATTTTTTTTGGTTCAATACTGTATAAAAATAAAATTATTTAAAAAAAGGAAAATGTGGATTCTTAAAAAATAACGATTGTGAAATGCTGGAGTTTGTCAAGCAAGCAATCCAAGAAGTCCACTAATTTACTGGTGTTTGTCAACCAGCCGTGAGGGATCAGTATGAAGGGAAGCAGGCTGAGAGGGAGCGTTTACTGCTCTCTGCTGACCCTCCGTGGAAATAGCATTTAAATCCACACCCAGACAGTCGAAGATGAAAACATCTAGTTTATCCCGCTGTTCTGAAAGAACACAAGTATTTTCTCCCAATGGACACAACGCTGTCATCTGGTGTTTATATAGAGGAAAGTGTTTCCTTCCCAGCACGCTTGGTCACGGTTCAGTTATCTGAATTGCAGATAATGAGGGGTATTTTTTTCCCCCCCACATTCCATCTGTTAGGCTGGGGTTTACTGCGGTAATATTGTGCAAATATGTAACAGTGTGGCGCCATAAAGGAGACGGAGCACCCAGGTGCAGAGAAGCCATTTTTTCCTATTTCATCAGACATCAACTTCACATCTGAGATTTAAGGACTGTGGACACTTGTGCACATTTCCAAATATAGTCAGAAATCTGTTTTTGTAATCTATATATACAGGACATGAGTGCACATGCGATCAAGTCAGTTATTTCATCTTTAATCAATATTTTGTGACACTACACAATGCAATTTCATAAACATGCAACTGTTGTAGTAGACAGGAGGGCCGTTACGAATCGACGACACCTTTTCCAGTAGCTGGTCATATGGTTATGACATGGAGTAGCAGACAAACTAGACAAACTGCGGTCTACAAGGTCCAGCGAGATCTGCGTCAGGTTGCGTCTGAACAGCTTTGGACAGATTCTCCAATTGAGTCATGAAACTCTGAATCTCCTCAGCCGAACTGTGAGTCCAAGCCAGAGGGAGGTGGGTGGGAACAGGCTTCCGATCTGCAACACATGTAAGCTGTCAGAACTGGTGGTGCCAGACGAAGACGATGCTTGAGTTGACCTGAGAAGGTTAAACAGAAATAATGGAGGAGTCCGTCACATTTTGTGTTGTTTACCCTGAAAGAACTGCCCGCTGCGCGTTCTGGAAGCCACCCTGGACAAAGCCAACCACACGACGGTGTCGGCTCCTTGCTCTACAGTACGCAGCCTGTCCTCCATCATCCGGTGGAACTGAGGCATTGATGTAGAAACGGCTGGAAACAAGGAGAAAATAGAACTAGCTGTTTATTGTGTTTGTGTATTTTTGAGGGAGGAGGAAGACTAATTAAGATACAATTAAAGGAAAACTGCAATTGCTGCTCAAATGAGCTTACCTGGTGTATCTACCCAGCCTGGATGCATGACAGAAAAGTGAATGACAGGATTGGCTTTGGCCCACTGTTCTGTCAGCACCACCTGCTGTCTCTGAAAAGGAACAACACAATGTGGCCTCTTTATATCTTACCTCAATCTTGTCCATGACTTTAAATGACCTATATAACCAGTCAGACATGGTATTGTGCAACGTAAAGCAGAGTCAAACCTCATTTAAAAAAAAAAAAAAATCTGGACCACACCTTCCTGTCCTACCTTGTTCTGTGCGTAGACCATAACGGCATCAAAGTAGCCCTTCGCCGACTGCAAGTCATCAACCTCGAGTTTCTGTACCAGCATGCCTCCTGAGGACACAGTGATCTAATAGGCGGGAGGGGGAATAAATACATCAGTGTGCTTACAACGCTATGAACCACTACAATGTGGACAAGAGTGGCATTATGCTGTCTGCACTATACAGATGAACACTTTGCTTGTGTGCACTTATGCGTGTAATCATACCACTCTTGGATCCCGGCTCTTCTGTAAAAGTGGTATAAGAGTCTGTGTGAGAATATACACCCCTGGAAAAGGAAATAAAAAAATTGAAAAATTGTTATGCAAGAAACAGTCTGACCATCAGAATAAAATCTCACCCATGGTGTTGGTGGCAAAGTTCTTCTCTAGCCCTTCAGCATTCAGCTCTCTCTTGTGCACCATACACCCTGCATTGTTTATCTGCCAAAGCATAGAAAAAGTCCGATCACACAACTAAGTCTAAACCATTAACACAGTTAGCTTAGGAAAGATCTAAAAATCTATTTATTGTAATAAAGAATAAAGGTGATACATGCCAAACCATTCAGTGATGGATACTCCTTCTTGAAGGCCTCTGCAAACTCCCAGACTTTGCGTGACTGGGACATGTCCACAATATGGATGTATACCTCCTAGAATATGAAGATTAGGCATCACTCTTTTTCTCATAAATAAGGGGATTTTTTTTTTTTTTGCTTTCTGTATTCACAGTCAATATTCTCACCGTGTTCCCAGATTTAGAAACAATGTCTTCTTTGGCCACTTCTGCTTTGTCTTTGTTTCTACACACCATGTGGACCGTGCCACCTGGAGACAAAGCATCAGTTTTTATTTGCTATCATTATGTGGTGGTGTTTGACACATAACACAACCCTACAGCGTGTACCTTTCTTGGCTATAGCCACGGCTGTTGCTTTTCCAATTCCACTGTTGGCTCCAGTAATCATAAAAGACCTCCCCACCACCGACACATCCAGGTCCCGGGGATCAAGCTCTTTAGATGCCGCCTCGTATCCCTTCCTAGAGGCATGTAGAAAACATGTAATAAAGGTAATGCTACAAAGCGAGGACTGATCATTTCTCAAAAGGCAGCTTGTGATTGACAGCCTGCATTGTTATTTTTCCCTCCACATTTTAGCTCGAGAAGAGACGGGCGATGAGAATGTCATCCTCAAGACACATGAGCTGTCAATAGAACTATTGTAACTGTACATAAAGGGCAGTTTGTGTGATGATTGTGCCACACAGTGATCAGACCTTTGATATGGCTCTGCGGAGCAGCTTTTGGGGTTGAATAAACAACATGAAATGCATGTCACAGGGTAGAAATCTTAATTTTAGTTTAAAAAAAAAAAAGAGACAGAAGAAAACAATAGCAAGTAAAAAGACTGATATTTACCAGGCATCTTTTGACAGCATCCCTAAACACAGCAGATCAACACCAAAGTGATATCCTACTGACCTTGTATATTGTTGGATCCCACTCAAAAACCAGATGGCATTTCGGTACAGAGACATGATTTCAAATGAGGAACAATCCCAAAGAAAGTGCATCAAGTTTTCCAGTCCTTGTTCAAGGAGCTGTGTGACAGATCACAATCACATGAGGCGGAAGGAGAGGGATGCGCTTGCTGCTCTCTGCCGACTCTGACCGGGAATAACATTTAAACACACACCCTGACAGCAGTCAAGCGACGTCAGTTCAACGTTTATCAGTTCATTCATTAACGTGGGTCCCACAGTCACGTGGCAGATTTTTTTAAAATTTGTTTTAAAAGGCGCTCCTCGTTGGGCAGATCCCTGGAAATACAAGCTCACGATAACCAATCCACGACGGCTATGAGTACCAATGACGCGTCACTGCCCAGCGGTAAGGTGGGCGGAGTTAGCCAAGTTTCACCCTGTACTCACTTCACGGAGGATAGATATGTGTCCATCCGGACACTTTGACCCTTTGTGAGGGTTAAAGTGCTTAGTTTTCAAATATTTTCACGGTGTTTTGTAGCTCCTCGGCCTGGTGTTGAAAATGGTAAGTTTCTGGCGAATGTGTTTGTTTTGTGCGCTTGACTGTAGCCATAAAATACCCCGGCTGTTCACCTGTTGCACCTGCTGTAGCTGACAGGTAGCTAAAGCTAGAAACTGCGCCTCTAACAGCACTTCCTGCTACTCTGGGGCAGGTTTGTTTTCCGTTTCAGGCCTGATGAGAGTCTACTTGGCTTCCACTTTGAGTTTTTATTGTGTGTATCCTACTTTTAATAACACTCGGAAGTAAGGTGTGTGCTCTACCAGTCGGTCTATTCTGTAAGAAAACAGGTTTTGTGACTTCTCGTCGAGCGTTGCCCTGCTGGCTGTTTAATGCTTTACATATTAATTTGCCTGTGAGCTCCTAAGGGGTGTACACACCTGGAAATGACCCTACACGGATTGTTTAAGTCTTACTGTGTCTCTGGTGTTTAATGCTCGACTATCACTCAGTCTAATAATGTTATCTCCATCTGTATTGTTCATTTCCGTTCTGTTTCCAGTAGTGGAAGAACTGGTACGTCTTCATTTTTTTGGCCTTAATGACTATAATAGAAGAAAATGTTTCTTCTTTATACATTGTATAACAGTCTGTCTTTAGCTAATGGGTTTCTCAGATATTTGAATCCAGCTGCTCTTTTGAATGACACATAAAAAGGCTGGATCATTAATGTTGTGCTGCACACGCCAATTGTGTCATACTGCACATACTTCTTTATGACTGGAGTGGTGTTCACTGGCTTTTAAGTATGCTCTTTGTTGCACATCAGGGTTTAGGCTTCACAGACTCACCAGTGACCTGGATGGTAGAAAATAATTGACAGACCTCACTACTGAGACAACCCCCTGTTTTGCTCTCTTTTTTTCTTGCAAGCAAAAACCTGGTGCTCTTAAAGTCGAGTCTGTTTTTTGTTTTTGTTTTTTGTTTAAATGAAACTTAAAATCAGGATGATATTTCAGAGGGCTTTGCATGTTCTCGCTTCTGATAAGGAGAAAAATGCTCCACAAAGTTTAAAGAAAAAGTAATATTTATTCTTGAAGCCTAACTTTAACAATGAGAGGAAACAGCATGGCAGTGTGGTCCCGACAGAGCGGGGTTGGGGATGGAGGAGAATGTCTGTTTTGTTATGTACTCGAACCTGACCGGTGCTTGGAAACACGTTATCAAAACATCCAAAAGCTGGACTAGCTGGCTCACTTGAAAACTGCCACTTCCTCAGTTGTCAGTGACCTTCACAATTACTCTCTGTCAAGCCCTTTATTTCCCCCTCGTGATGGTGTTTGGCCAGTGAAGTTACTTGCTAATGAACCGTGCCAGCAGCACAGCCACTTGTTTGATCCTGACTGTGACTGTGTGTGTTTGTGTGGGCGTGTGGGCGCAGCGCCGGCTGGTTAATAAAGTTTCTCGGGATTAACTTGATGTGGATTTGTGTGTGTTTGTTTGCGTGAGTCATCGTCGCTGCCTCGACACGCGCCACGATTTCCCCACTGACAATGCCCTCTTGTGCCGTTAGATGCGCTTCATGCTGCTCTTCAGTCGCCAGGGAAAGCTGCGTCTGCAGAAGTGGTTCACGTCCATGTCAGATCGTGAGAAGAAGAAGATCGTCAGGGACATGACCACCATGGTGTTGGCACGGCAACCCCGCTCCTGCAACTTCATGCAGTGGAAAGACCTAAAGATTGTTTATAAGCGGTAAGATTGCTTCATGTGTTTATTGAGGCTTCTCCAGTGGGTGTTTATCCCCACAGTGCCACTGTTAATCATCTGTGTCTGATTCTCCTCAGGTATGCAAGCCTGTATTTCTGTTTGGGAGTAGAGAGCCAGGAAAATGAGCTGCTAGCCCTGGAGATCATTCATCGCTACGTGGAGCTGCTAGACAAATACTTTGGCAATGTATTTCACCTTCTCATATTCGTTATGCAGCTGTAGTCTAAAGTGAAGTGTTACTAAAAATCAGTCACATTACTGCTGAACTAGGCTGCAAAGATCAGATCTAAGAATATGCTCTGCTCTGTAGCTTCTCTAATTTAATAACTGCGTCATCCTCTCAGGTGTGTGAGCTGGACATTATCTTTAACTTTGAGAAGGCCTATTTTATCCTGGATGAGTTTCTAATGGGAGGAGAGATCCAGGAAACCTCTAAACAGATTGTGAATCGCTCCATTGAAGCCTCAGACATGTTACAGGAGGTGAGATTCACTGATGTACACGCACAAATGCACTTAGTAAAACACAGTGTGACTTGCACCTGTGGTGTGAGCACGTAACATCTGTTGCATGGCTCAGTGTATAAAGCGAGACACTGCAGGCACAGGCGTGTTTTCTTCGTGCACTGGTTGATTTTTTTTTTAGATTCTGGCCTATTTGGATTTTTTTTTTTTAAATTATTATTATTAGTTTGTTCAGACTAATGAAAATAAAATGTCTAAAATATGCATTTTGCCCACTGTGCAAATTAGTGCATGTTTAACGAGGCAGTGCCTATTTTTTAAATTTACTCGCAGCTCTTGGGAAGTTTCACGGTTTATATCTGTTGGTTAACTCTTATTAGTAAAACAGACTGAAATGCTGTTTTCTTGGGAGTTTTTCTCAGAAATCGCCATTTCAGTAGCACTTAAATACAGCAAACCTTACAGAATGACAGGCTGGAATAAAATTGTGTCAGCACTCTTCAGTGTTCAGTTAAAAAATTGCAATACCAAAAAAATATACTTAATGTAAGTGCTCAACAGGAAAAGGTTAATGGTGGTGCATTGTATTTAAGAGATTTCACTTGTAGTGTCTCCTTTTAAAGCAATGTTGCCAGGTTTTCAAATGTATTCCAAAGTTTGTTTATTTTAAAAAAATCATGGTTTTGGGGTATTTTGAAATGCCCAGGTACCTGAAATTAGTGCTTACTGTTACTTTAAGCAACACTTATGAGTATTGTATGAAGCTCTGACATGGGAATGTGATGTGTGTGTGTGCGAAGTAGTCGGTGCATGTAGAGTCCAATCAAATGTGGTGATCCCTGTTGTGCCTTTGTCTTCCTCGTAGCTATAAGGCATGTGGATAGTAGTGGCTGCTCCCTCTTTGTTTTATAGGTCTGTGTTTTGCTGTTTTTCTTACCCCTTATGTCTCTCTCTCGCTCTCTTTCTCTCTCTGGGTGTTAGCGTGAGACAGATTTTCTTTAAATGTTAGCGTTTGGCTGATGCTTCCTGCTCTCCCTGTAGGTTCATGGCTCTCTGCGTAGCTGGGTGTGTTGTTCGGTTCTCCTGAGTCAGGCTGATTAACACTTTTCATTTAGAGTTATACAGTCTAGTCTCCCATTCATTTTGACCATTATCGCTTCAGGATGACAGCAGTGAGTGGTATGAGGTGGAGCTGTTTGGATGACCTTGAATATGGACAGAAAGGTTAGATGTTCCGCTTATGTTAGTGTATTGGTGTGCTCAGCACTTTGTAACAGGTGATGTGTAGATGTGTGACTGTGGATATGATTTTGTATTATACTGCACTTTTTGGAGTCTGGGAACCTAATTGTCCCCCCCCCCCCCCCCCTTGGGA
>VUQG01036972.1:0-14069 GCA_015106755.1 Etia nguti
TACCATATCACCCTATTAGAGCACTTCGCTCTCGCACTGCAGGCTTACTTGTTGTTCCTAGAGTATTTAAAAGTAGAATGGGAGGGAGAGCCTTCAGTTTTCAGGCCCCTCTTCAGCTTCCAGTTTGGATTCGGGAGACAGACACTATCTCTACTTTTAAGATTAGGATTAAAACTTTCCTTTTTGGTAAAGCATATAGTTAGGGCTGGACCAGGTGACCCTGAATCCTCCCTTAGTTATGCTGCAATAGGTGTAGACTGCTGGGGGATTCTCATGATGCACTGAGTATTTCCTTTTCACTCACCTTTCTCACTCACTATGTGTTAATAGACCTCTCTGCACTGAATCATATTTGTTATTAATCTCTGGCTCTCTTCCACAGCATGTCTTTATCCTGTCTTTCTTCTCTCATCCCAACTGGTCGCGGCAGATAGCCCTGCCCCTCCCTGAGCCTGGTTCTGCTGGAGGTTTCTTCCTGTTAAAAGGGAGTTTTTTCTTCCCACTGTCGCCAAAGTGCTTACTCATAGGGGGTCGTATGATTGTTGGGTTTTTCTCTGTATGTATTATTTTATGATCTACTGTACAATATAAAGCGCCTTGAGGCGACTGTTGTTGTGATTTGGCGCTGAATTCAAAATTTATATTACTTATGCTGCTTTCCAGAGTTTCAGATTAGTCATACTAATTACTTTAACTTTCAGAGAAAATGTGCTCATTAAATATCCTATCACTGGAAGGTAAATTGGTTAATGTGACATGATGTAGCCTAACTACTCTATAAAGTGGCATCATCTATGGGATGGCATGTTTGATGAAACTTGAATGGGATTTGTGCATATATCCTCATCAGACCCATTTTGATGCTACTGGAAATCTTTACAAATCCCATTACAAATTTTAGGCACATCAGAATTAAGCTAATTTAGCCTAATTGAGCCTTGACGCTAAATTAGCTGGGGTCAAAAAGGTAATTTCCATAAAAGACACATTTATAGGTTTGTACCATGTAACAATAGTATATGTATGGGAACCCTGTCTCATTATTGCTCTTCTTCTGTAATGGGTTCAATCTCAGGTCACTTTCAGGCCATATTCCTTCTTCAGGGACACCTTTGTCCACATATTGATCCCCTGAACTCATGAATGCTTTTACTGCTATGCCATTCTGCACACTGCAGCCATGCAGCATGTTCAGAAAGATTACTTTTTACTATGTTTCATCAATGGTGAAGGATAATTATAGGGTTTGAGTGTGTGCAGAAGATAAACTGGTTGGTATGGGGTCACTGATAAAGCTTTTTTTTTTTTTTTAGCTTCAAGCAGACATATTATGACACATATTGCCAAAATAGATTAATTTAGATGAATCAAACAGTTTTTAAGCAACAATCAACATTTAAAGTGAATCAGAATCCGTGCAAATGTTAACTGAGTATATTAAAGGTGTAATCTTAAGGTCTTAACTTAATGGTTAGAAATCCAAGTCCAATCTTTTTGTCCTTGTTGGTCTGACGAGACAAAAATAAATTACATGTTTGGTTTTTAGGCCTTAGTGGAAGTCTTCAATGTTCAGCATCAAAAGAGACAATGGGCTCATCTGCCTGGAATATTTTAATATAGCTACAGAGTTGATTCATTAAAAATCAGCTGATCCTAATCAATTTAAAGAGCACTGAAATATACTCTGCTTGCTTTTTTGGAGGTGTTAAAGCTAATCAGCAGTACAGATACTATAACACATAAAAGTGGATAACAGCTGACTTGTACAACATCATTGTACGACTGTGTGCGCGTTTGGAGTTCTTCCACCTGTAATACAAAGCTAATGCCAGTAGGGGGAAGCCGTTTTCCAGTTTTGCGAGAGGCGGCCTGTTGTACCAGTGAAACGTGTTGAAAATTAAGCCAGTTTAAAGCAACATTATTACGGTTTGTTATCTTTTAGTTAACATACGTTTCTCTCTTTTTATGATTTAAGCTTTAGCCCTCCTAAAAAGTGTTTTATTACGAGGCTTAAGCATCATCATCAAATGGAAATATACAGCAGACATTCACGCATTTTTGATGTTATGATGATATTAACGAGCATATTAATCCACCTGGTTCAATTTTTTTTTTTTTTTCGAATAAAAGTTTGGCCAGTTAATAACAGCAGACCGCATATTCCCCATAAAAGATGGTGCTGATAACTCTTTTCGCTCCACGCTTCCAAAACAACATTTCTTTGCGTCACGCCGACGCTGGTAGTGACGGAGTGATCCACTACACTCCTCCTATCTCACCTTTCCTATTCTACTCTTCTCCAACTCTCCCATCAGGACCACAGCGATGTCATGCGCGGATAAACACGGGGCTGGATCACAACTTTACTCAGCAGCGGGCTTCTTTTTTTTATTTGGAAGTGTCTTAGGACAGCCAGCGTGACTTTAAGTCTAAGCTGAGTGTAGTGGGGGGGTAGGCCTGTTAGTTGGGTGGGCGTGTGCGTGTGTGTTTGTTTTGTTGTCAGACGCTTCAAATACAACTCAGCAGCCCTGTCCTGTGTTGTAGTTCCCATATGTCTCGAAGGCAGGCCGACCATGACTACAACCTCCGGAGTATGAGCAACCTGATGGGCGAGAGGTGGAAGAAAGTGAACGACGGAGGTGAGCGCAGTCTCATCAAGGCTCCGTCCAACGCCAGCATCAGCAGCCAGGGCGCCTCCGCTGGAGCTTCCGCCGCCGCCGGTGCCCCATCAGCCCCCTCCTCCTCGTCTACCGGAGACCTGGAGAGGGCTGCGCGCAAGCAGTTCCAGCAGGATGTTACACCTGGTTTCGTCTACGTCCTGGCCATCTTCTCCGCCCTGGGCGGCTTCCTTTTCGGTTATGACACCGGGGTGATCTCCGGGGCGATGCTCTTGCTGAAGCGGGAGCTGGACCTGAGCGCCCTGTGGCAGGAGGTGCTCATATCAAGTACTGTGGCCGCAGCCGCCCTCTCCGCCCCGCTGGGCGGCTTCCTCAATGGGGTGTTCGGGCGCAGAGTGTGCATACTGCTCGCCAGCTTCTTCTTCGCCGTCGGGGGGATCGTGCTTAGCAGCGCTCCCGGTAAAGAGGTGCTCCTGGCGGGGAGGCTCATCGTCGGATTGGGGCTCGGTAGGTTGCAGGGGCGTTTTCAGGTTTTTGAAGTAGGGTGGCGCAAAAGGGATTTTGGGAGGGGGGGCAGAAATTTCAATAAAAGGATTTTTTTTTTTTTTTTCAGAATAAAAAAATGTGAAGGTAATGGAACTAATAAAATCAATGTAGATTCTACCAAGTAGTAAAACTATGGATGTCAAACATACTTTGTTCAAAGTTCAACTTTGAAAAGTAAAGTACCTGAGTAACTGTAGGCCATTATACTTCTTTTAAGTCTCCGTGTAGACCTTTACCTAGAGTTCATGTATAGTTTGTGCCTTGTAATGGAAATTCTCCACTGTGTCACAAAAAAACAGGCAGACACACGGGCATCCGCATGGACCCTTAAAGCCATTAAATATCCACTTCGTGATTGCCTCGTGAACAGCACCATACTACAAAATTGACATCACGGGCGTTATTGGTAGCTGGTAGCTGGCAGCTTTTCTGCAGGTGGTGCACTTCTGGGTTTTTGTAACCTGCCGTGCTGTGCCGCTGCCACCACAGCTGGGTTGAAGACACGAGTGTTGGGTTTAACAGCCCCTTTTACAGAATTCCTGGGGGGAAAAAAACTCTGCCAACACCTATCATTAAGGAGAATACTGCAGCGGCTACCTGAGCCATAACAGTGAGCGTAAATGGATGTGGCTGTGTGATGATGATACTACCGCCATTGTACAAAGCGACCAACACAACCGGCATACCAGGGCCTTCACACTCACTGTCTGGTGATCAGTATTCATTTTGACAGCAAGTTTTCTGATTGGATCTCGTCTCTCCAGAATATTTACCTTTAAAAGGTTTTGTCTTGCATGTAGAAGTATCATCATTCCACTTTATAATATTATCTAATATTAAATATTCATATTTATATTAATACCATGAGGAGATAAGCCCTGCTCCTGATAAAACACACTGAGCACACTCTTACCCTAGAGTCTTTGTTTAGGAAAAGTTTTTTTTACCAGTCCAGAGCAAGAAACAAAGCCAACATTCACCATCGATTTAGACAAATTGCTATTCCAATGAAATTACTTCAGCCTGCCCGGCGCTAATGATAATGTGATTTATTGATTTCTTCTTCAACACTTCCCCTCACTCGCTCACCATTAGAAAGAACAGAGTTGGCACTCGGCTTAAGTGCCCTTGAAGTCAAAGATCTTAAAGCTTTTGGTGGTTTTGGTGATGCGTCGCTGCTGTAGCTCCTCCTCCCCCACCACAGGCCTGAGGTTTGCAATTACTCACAGTGTCTAATTACGAAGCGTGGCCCTCTGCTTCCTTTATCTGCATGCCACTGGCTGTTAGACAATTTGCAGTCCCCATTATCATCATCATTATTCTCATTATTAGATTTGGTTGGGTATCATTAGGTGATAAAGGGGAAACTCATTCTGAATGATAAATATCACCTCATCAAAGGAAGCCCAGATAAACCTACAAAGCACACAGGAGACACATAGTGCCTCTGATTTTGCCTTCATTATTGAGTTGCACTCGTCTTATTGGCTGGCTCGTCCCTGCTTCCTTTCCTGCAGTCCAGCTTTGCACATTGCCTTTCTCCTACTTCCTTCCGTGCATGAATATTTTTGCATT
Source organism: Etia nguti (assembly GCA_015106755.1). Taxonomy (NCBI): domain Eukaryota; kingdom Metazoa; phylum Chordata; class Actinopteri; order Cichliformes; family Cichlidae; genus Etia; species Etia nguti. The sequence goes on from VUQG01036972.1 coordinate 4,740, forward strand.
CTGAGCTTTCTCCCCTCTTGAATCATCCATCTCTCTGCGTGGTCTTCCTTCCACTCTGCGTGCCTTTCCACGCAACGCTTCTTTTGATCACAATTCAATATGCCTCACATTATTTATAGCAGCTGCTGTTACTCATGAGTCGCATCTCTCCGTGAAAGGGCTGTTAAAAGTGGCTTTCAAGGCTCGGTACTCGTCCACCACATCTTTTGAGACCAGTAAGCACTCCTTTCAGTGATACATGGAGGATTTGCAGACCATTTTTATCATCTTCGGTCAGGGATCTTTATTAAGCTCCACCAGTCTTAAAGAGCTCGGTGTGTACCCCTTTAACAAACTGAATTCGTTTATTAATTTGCTCCCCTTTTCCTGCGTTTCTTTTGCTTCCTGTGAGAAGCAACTCGAATTTGGATTCTTTTTGTGTGATTAAAGACCAGTCGTGCTCCAATTTGCATGTGCTTGTTTGTCTGGCACTGGAAATGTGCAGATGATGACAGCTTCTTGGTTAAATATGCACTACTGTAAGTGGGATGATGTAAGACAATATTATAATGATTGAATGGAAGTTTTAAAGGTTATACTGGAAACACTTGTATTTATTTCAGATTTACATTTCCCATATTTGTTTTTGCAATACATGCATGTTTAGGCTCTTTTCCAATGAGCTGCTGTCATTGATAACAGACTACCTAACTTAAAGTGTGAATCTTCTGAAACAAGGTGCCACCAGCAGCATTATAGTACAATAGCAGTGAGACAGTGATATAACAAGTGACTCAGCAAAAGGGAAATATACGTATATCAAAAAAGTGGCCTGGGCAATATTTTACCAGGAAAATGTAAATAAAAGTATAAAATAACTGCTTAAAATTTTAATTCAACAATAGCTAAAGTAATTTAAGTATGCTACTCTGCAGGAGTTGAGCAATGTTGTCATGTAATAGAACTGAAAAATATTTTCTATCTACAATATTGTAGGTTGGGTCAAGCTCTTTAACCAGTTGCTTAAAACCATGCTTTCCCATCATGCATTAGTAATTTCCATCCACCGTTTGCTCTTCCTGTTATGTGGATCACAACTGGCAAGTGCTCCAGCGACACTCAGCAGAGTATTTGTTTGCATTTGGGTCGCTCGTCTCCACCTGCTAGTGTCCCCACCTTAGTAGCCTGGTTGTACTCAACAGTGTTTTTGCCTCAAGTAGTGACGCAAGTTTGTTGTTTGTATATTTAGTGAGTACTGTGGAAGTCATTGAAGTAATTCCCTTTCAGATACTAAATCATCATCAGACGCTGACAGCAGCTCTGACTCTCACACATGTGCACTAGGACCAGGCGCACTTGTTGTGTTGCTATAGCAACAGTATCCTGATATGATACTTTCATATCGTGCAAAAATTTATTATGATATTATTGTGGACAATATGATATGGCATAGCCCTAGTTTATAAAGCTGTAATGTGTATGTAAAGGTGGATGGAACGTCTTGGTCTGAAAAGTTAAGACCAATCCTGAATTTATTTTTGTTATCCAGCAGGGGCGACTACTCTGATCACAAAAGTACATCTTATTTTAGAGAGGTCTGCCTTCATTGGTGACCTATACCACATGTATACCACATGATGTTCTGTTGGTAAATCATGGTCCCATTACACAGTTAAAAAATACCCAGAGTAATCAGGATATGCTTTAGTGCAAGCCTACCTAGCGTTATCGCTGTCTTATCTATATACAGTGTCTTTGGCTTTGCTGTCAGATCCTGTCAGATGGATGACTGTCCATTACCTGTATGTATTAAGGATGGGATAACACATGGATATACCAATATACAGTATTGTATCACAATTATCAAGAACTGGTACTAAGTAATAAATCATTTTTGCTTTTATTCTCTTTACAGTTATTTTTTGCGTTCGATGACACATACATAATGGTTTGACACAGGTCATTGTCTTGCAACATATTCTGTTTCGCAAGTATCGTGAGACCATCAATATAGTGTCGTTAACTTAACATTAGTATTATGCTGCGGCCATTCTGGGGTACAGTCCAAATGTATTGTATTTGATCTCTTGCAGCTGACTGAAATGTTTGTCGTACAGTGGCCACCATTGCTAGAATTATGCGCTTACAATTGGAGAGGTAAGAAAATAGAATTCAGTTGACTGCAGTCTGCAATCTACTGACATCTAGTGGTGATTTCTTACACACTGTAACTTTAAGCAAATACTGCTTTCTTATCTTTTATTCATTTATGAATTTTTTTGTAAATTTTACTTTCCAAAAGTGGTTTTTTTTGTCTTTTTTCCTCAGCATTCATTTAGACTGCTTATGGGGAATTTTACAAAAACAAACCTGACACTTGTTAGAGAAAGGGTTTCTTTAATGGCAGCAAATAGCTGCCACTTTGTCTGATTAAAATAAATTGAATGTGTACTTCTAACTAGTTAGCATGGTAAATTAGACAGGTGGCTCTGATGATCTAATTACACAGTAGGATACACAGTGTGAAAATGTTGAGAAAACTCTTCAGTCTCAGTCATTGTGCCCTGTCGAACCTCCATCCACTCATTTTAGGCACGTTTTGAGTTTGTGCTTGACTTCCTGCCTCAAATGTCGAAAAGTTTCTAAATAATTGCTTTGATTACCTCATCAGTATTGTTAAGTCGTTGCCATTTTTAAGTTAGAGAAAGTTGGATTAAGAACCACTATTTAAGTACAGTAAATACACTGTTTGACATTTAAAACTACAGGGTGGGACACAAGGTTTACAATGTTCGTATCAGTAGAGCTGAAAGAAAGAAAACTCAAATAACTGATTAGGTCATGATGAGAAAAAGTGTTTTATGCAAATATTTTATCTTTTTTTCTGTTGTAGATGTATAAATGGAATATATTTATGCATTGTACTGTTAGTTTATCAAAACAAGATGCTGGAAAGTTTCGAGTTTTTTGATTTCTTGTAAAAAAAAAATAAATATACGGATTAATTAAAAATGAATAAATTACCAATTATTTATTTTGTTTGCAGTTCTGTGTGTAAATTACAGTTAATATAAGAAGAAAATAGACTAATTGGGTAACTTATGCCAAAAATCCCAGAGGGCTTGTGTCAGGGAATCCATCTCATGTAGAAATCTGCCAAATCAAATATGATTGGCGCGGTGGAGCAACCTGCTGTGGTGACCGTTTGTGAATAAGGTAGCAGCTGAAAGTATCTTATTCCACTTAATAAACTGATGATGTGGTTTTGTTGTTCTCTCCATATTATGTTACTCTGAAGTGCACATAGGGCTGAGAAACACATACTAATGTTAACATGTGTATAGGTGTGGGTATGTATATGTATATACCTGTAAGTACATACATGTCTTGGGTTGTTACTCGGGCTACAAAGCCAAATATATGTAGCAAACTGTAAGGAGGAATTATGATTGGGTAGGACATAAACAGAAAGTAAAAATAATAATTAATTGTTAATAAGTAGTGGTTAAATAAGCTTATGCTTTTTTCTATTCCATTTTGAACATATTAGGTTATTTTATTACAATCATTTTTTTCCTTCTGTTTTAGTTTTTATTTGTGTTTTTTATATCGCATTAATATATTAACACATTCAAATTAAAGCGTTATTATTATTATCATTATTATTATTATTAATAGCAAGATGGTATTGTGATACGACAGTATGCAATAATAGTAGATTGGAAGACAATCATCTGGGTCAAACCTGGATGTGTTTGTCACTGAATACAAAAAAATAAAATAACTAAAGAAAAAGAAAAGCAGACATTATTTATATTTTGTGTCAGTTGTTGATAATTGGAAGTGATATTTTGCTGTGTATTGCCGTATCAATATATTATCCCATCCCTTATACACATAGGTAATGGGCAGTCATCCACTGTAAACACTGAGAGTGAAATACCAGTCTATAAATATACTGTGATATTAACACAAGCAGTCATAACACTGATGCGAATCTAAAGTATTTATTGAGTTGGAGTTTTTCTTAGAAACAAAAGTAATAAAAACTGAGGGAAAAGCAATAATTGTTTTCAGACATTTTAAGATAAGGTGAAAAAAACAGCAAAAAAAATGCATGAAATAAAAAGACTGCTAAAGTGTCATTTGCATACTATCATTAACTGAACAAGCTCTGATTGCTCTTATGGGGGGGGGAACTAATCACACGGGTCATTTCAGCTGTTACATCATAAGTATCCCCTCCCTTCTGTGCTGTTACATTTTTACCATACAGAGATCTTCATTAACCAAGCATGCCAGGCCCTCAAAGATAATGAGGCAAACAGAAGGTGGAGACGCTAGTGAGGCAACCTGTATTGCATGCAATTTTTCTGGCCCGATCTGATCACCTGCACATTAACACGAATGTCAGTTCTCAGAAAAGCCAATTGTTGAGCATTTTTGAACAGGACTCACCAGAAAGGTCATCAGAGCTGTTTGTCAAACCAGGAAAGGCCATACACCGCCGTGCCATGGCTTCTTGTATTTCTACACATAAGCCTGGTTATTGTTGAGCTGACCTTTGCCTAAGCACATCGACTGTTGTGCGATATGAGCTGGTGCTTGCACAAGCACACAGACAATATTGAGCCAGACTTGCAGGATTAATTCAAATTTATTATTTGATTTAGTATTTTCAAATTCAGTCAAAGGGTTATCCACATCCAAGCCATAATTTGCTATATATACATACATGTTTTGCATTAAAAACAAAAAAAGTCTAAAGGATGTCTAGAGGAAGTCTAGAGCTGTTACATGCAGCCCTTTTGCCCATCACCAGTGGTTCTCCGTGGCGTTCACAACAAAATTTGGTGAATATGAAAATTATCCTCTTAATTTGCCTGAAATTCAATTGGCTATCATGGATATAGACACATAGTTGGCTTATCCCCCTAGCTATGCATTACAAATCCAAAAACTAAAAGTAAAGGAGAAAAACAGAGAATTTAACAGTGTGTGGACAAAACAGTTTGCTTTCATCGCCAACAATGCTGATTTACCCGTGTGCTTCATCTGCAGATGGACTTTAGTAAAAATCATATTTGCTCGTTTTGTTTACTTTAAAGCTATTAAACTTATATTTGACCCGTTTCTAAAACAGTTGGGACACAGCAGAATGCAATGATTTGCAAATCTCATGAGCCTATATTTAATTACAATAAAATACAGAAAAAAATACATATTTAAACTGTGAAAAAGTGCCAGTTCATGAAATAAGAAGTTCATTTTGAATTTGATGGCAACAATACATCTCAAAAGTACTGTTTAAAATCCCTTCTTTTTTCAACAACAGCCTGTAAACATCTGGGAACTGAAGTGACAAGTTGCTGGATCTTTGGGAGATAAATGTTGTCCCATTCTAGCTGAACAACATTCCTGTGTTGTCTTTTTCAATTTTCATTTCATGATGTGCCAAATGTTTTCAATTTGTGAAAGGTCTGAATTCCTGGCAGGCTCTTCTCCTGTGAAGCTGTGATGTTCTATCAGATGCAGTATGCAGTTTAGCACTGTGTTGAAATACAGAAAGCCTTCCATGGAAAACATGCGGGCAAGAGTTCCCTTTGTTGCTTTACAAACTGTACAAACCTTCTAGCATCAATGGTGCCTTTCCAGATGTGCAGGGTCCCACTTCCATAGGCAGTAATGCACCATCATACCATCAGAGATCCAAGCTTTTAAACAGAGTGCTCATAACAAGCCAGGTGGTCTTTCTTCTCCAGTGTATGATTTGCCTTGTTCCTTGTTCTGCACAGAGATTTCCTTCAGAGTCTCTGAATCTTTTGATGATACTTACAATTAGAGTTAGGTTTTCACACAGGCTGACTTGGAGCTCAGAGGGTTAAATAGGTCGGCACTAGAGACTCGAATATGCTTTTCAGCTCTATATAGAGTTCTAGTTCTTAAAAAAATTCTCGGTAAGGGATAACACATTAGATGGCTAAAACCTCAGAGAGCAAATCGTGAATGCTGCGTCCTCCAAGCTCCAATTGAGAGGGGCAGTTGCTTTTATCAGCTTTATCACTATGAAGGCAGTCCGTTAAAGTTGTGCCCTCTTCAATAAAAGGGGAATTTACAAACAATTAAGTTTGCCCACTTTTGACAGTGGCAAAGAGACGCAAAGAGGAAGCATCCAACTGAGTACATGTGTTTAACATGAGGTCCTAAAAGTTTATGATATATTGGTGGAATTACTCAGCTCCATCATCAATTCACCCTATATCTGAGGTCTCCAACTCCAGTCCTCGAGAGCTATTGTCCTGCAGCTTTTAGATGCATCTCTACTGCAACATAGCTGAATCAAATAGTTGAATTACCTCTTCAGCATGCCATCAAGTTTGGCAAAGGCCTGGTAACGAGCCATTCATTTGATTCAGGTGTGTTGGAACAAGGATGCATCTAAAAGCTGCAGTAAAGTTGCTCTTGAGGACTGGAGTTGGAGACCCCTGCCCTACAGTGAAGCGACCAACAACTTTAGGCATCGGTCAGCGAACAATGCTTCCAAAACAGTAACGTGCAGGCTAGCAACTCAGACGAGGCTAACGCTCATGTTATCATGCTAGAAGAGATCCCCAAGATCACAAAGGAAGCGATCCAAGTTTTCCCTCTTTTCTCCTTTTCTTTTTACATTTTCAAGGTCATTAAAAATTTAATCTGCGAAAAACTTTCCATTTTCAAAACTTTTCCATTTGTCAGATTTAACCAATCACCAGAGAGCTTGCCCCAAGACAATGCATTTTCATTTGTTCAACAAAGAGCCATAAAAATGTTTCTTTTCAGCCTTAAGCCTCTGATGCATGCTGGCTTAGTTAGTCATAATCCAATGCCTCACACACAGACAAAAAAAAACATGCACAAATAAAAGGACACACAGTCGCCCTCATAGTGACTGTATAATTATGTTTTCTGGCTAAATTATCCAGCAGTTGAATTGTTTTGTTCTTTGAAAGAGGAGATAGGCCCGCATAAAAATAGTGCTGTTAATTACACTGAGATAACATTTAATTACAACCTGCAGGCTTGCTAATTAATTGGTTGGTTCATATAATTAAGTCGCAGTTCTCTTCCTAACCAGGCGAAACCTAAATGTAGACTTAATGAGAAGTTTGTTTATGCGCATATTATTGTTTTAATGTGCAAATTACATCACTTAAATGTCAAGTTTTTAAAAGATGAGTTGGGTTCGGCTTGACATTTGCGCATTTTGACTTTCCAGAGCATGAAATTTAGCAGTGGCTAATTTCTGAAATTAAGCCTTCCAGAACAAGTCTTATTATTCCATAACATGCTTTTAGACAAACCAGCCAAAAATGGTTACTTTTACCACTCAATTCAATTAAGAAAGGTTACAGCTTTTCCTGCTTTTACCACTCAATTCAATCACAATTCCCAATTGCACACATTTAAAAGTATGTAACAGATTGTTCCCTTTCCCTTACTTTGCATTTTTAAGGATCCTCTGTTAGAGGATCCTTAAAAATCGGCTTCCATCATAACAACTAAGACACATCCAGAAAATGTTCTGTCTGTCAAGATCATAGTCATGGAGATTCTGGTGAAGTATCTCCCTCGTTCTTCTGATCAAGTCTCAGTCCTAGCCTTTGTACCGTGTGCCTAGAGCCGGCCTTTAGAAGACCAGACAGATCCTTTGTTAAGTGTGCTGCTTTGAGGCTGAGCCTGACCAGACAACAACTTCAGACTGCGTTTGTGTGTTTGCGTGTGTGAGTGTTGCGAGCTTTCCTCAGTGCTGAGAGCTCATTAATGAGAAAACAAGCACAGTGCAAGTGTGTTGGTAAAGGGACTCGCACTCAAGTAAAGAAATGTACTCATAACATGAGTTAATTTCCTTTTTTTTTTAGTTTTATTACTATTGAGAACTTAAAAGGGAATATGAATACTTGACATTAAGTATGTGTGCTCTAAAACAGTGATACTGATGCGGGGAAAGGCTGAAACACAACAACCTGTGTTAGTTTTTAAAGACAAATATTGTATATTCATATGCCTGGAATAAGCTGGTGTAGAAAATGGATTATACTAACCTTTCAGCCTACTCTTCTGACATCTTGGAAGCAAGACTCTGTACATAAGATGGATAAAACTACTGGATCACCTACACATTAAACCTATGGAAGCTGCTGAGACATGGAAATCCATGCCATGAAGCTCCCGGTCCACAGTTTTCGTGCTGATGTTAATGCCAGAGGAAGCAGAGAATTAATCATTGTTGCAACGATGCCATCCTAATAATTACAATAATAATAAAAACAATAATAAATTCTTTCACAAGGCAGATTGAATGACTGGGTGCTTGATGTTTTACACCTGTGGCAATGGGACAGAAAATACCTGAATTCATAGATTAACAGGTGTGGCTCAGTAATTTTGTCTATTTTATATTTTTCTAGATAAAATTCAAATTTGCATGATCCATTTGAAATATGATTTTGAAAGTAAATATATTATCTCCCTGAATTAGCTGGTCTTCTGTATGGCAGAGGGATCTATTTCCTGAATAAGCATTGAAGTAACTAAGGAGCTAAGCTTGGTTTTCCAAGCTTATTGTTTGTTTATTGTATTTTATTGGATCCAGTTAGATTTAACATACAATCATGATCTTTAAAATGGAATGCTGCGTTCATTGCAAATAAAAGGAAAATTAATTGCAAATCTCTTGTGTATTTTGACCTGTATGTTATTAAGAATAAAATAAAAATATTTTATTCTTTTAAATTTAAATTGATATCAGCAGCATATTTCAAAAAAAGCTCAGACAGGAGCACAGACTGAAAAAAGTGCTATCAACAAACAGTGTTGGGAAGGTTACTTTTAAAATGTATTCCACTACAGATTACAGAATACATGCCCCAAAATGTATTTTGTAACGTATTCTGTTACGTTACTCAATGAGAGTAACGTATTCTGAATACTGATTACTTGATATATTATCATGCTTTTTACAGCTACATGAATGTACTATTGCTGTGTGATTTATTACTATTACTGAAGGTTACTCACCGTACCAATACCAACTAGATGTTTAAATCTTAATATAAAATGAGTAACAGTAGGGTGGACATTAGGTAAGGCTGCACTTTTTGCAGTGATCTCTTATAGAAAACTATTCTGCGCGTATATAAAACAGGTCCGCGGCTCCGAACCGTAGTAAATGGACCTCTGGCTAATACATCGGGTTCCGTGTCGGGCTCGTAGCTGAAAACTAGCTTTACTTTGTTGTCTGGGTCAACTTTACTAGCGAGAGACAGAGAGAGGTTGAAATGCTGCTGAACTTATTGTTTCGGAGGAAAACAC
>VUQG01036973.1:0-10941 GCA_015106755.1 Etia nguti
TTGAGCGCGGAGTGAAGGAGGCCATTTACGTGAAAAGGGAAAGACCATCTCTGAATCGAGGAGGGGGCCTAAGGGTACATCTTTCACCATCTTACAATGCTGTGATTGCAGCCATTCCCCAACTCTCTGTGAATGGTACTCATGGCCATTGATCAGTGGTCTTTGATCAGTGGGCCTTGTTCAGTGGTTGTTGATCAATGGTCATGAGAATTTGCATAATTATGATGAAGGTGACCTCCCAGGCCATTGTTCCCTCAGTGGGCTGGTTTCAGTCATTATGCAAATCTACTGTTTATAAGATTGGGGAAACCTGCAGTCTAATGCAGTCTAGACTGAAGAAGTCACTTGGATGAGTGACGAAACGTTTCTCCCACTAAAAACGCTACGTCCAGATGAACAGAATCAACTTTTTGGGGATTAACTTACCTGGATGATAGAGAATGCATCAAGAGATTCCTTGAGTTGCAATTGTCACCAAACCATTGTCACTACATTCCTTCAGACGATACTTTGAAGGCGCCTGTAACATGGACACATGTAAGAGTTACTTAATTTGACTAGAAATTCATTTGGTTTCACCCACAGCTTCCACTACAACAAGAACCACAGCTTCAGCCACTACTAGGTGGGTGTGATTTTTGTTAAAAATGAGACAAAGAAGCTCTGAAGAATCTTTAAAGTTTTACATTTGACTTCCACATCTTCAAAAACAGAAATCAAGAAATGCAAATGTGAATTGTGACTAGTTTTCAAAGTTGTTGTAGAAAAGTTGCTGTTTCCTAAGCTGGACATGTTGGGCATCTTGGTAAATGGTAGCTATTGTGGATTACAGTTTTTCTTGTTTGTCGGGCTCAGTTCTCAACAGAAACGTAATTGTCATCCACTGCCATGATGCAGTTCTCAAATCAGTAGGGCATTTCCTCACCCACATTAGACATTCTCATTGGGTTTACACACACATTGCTATTGTTTCTACACAGACATGTGTTAGTGTGTCGATGCACTCCTAAATTGAATCTGACAACTCATCCAAACAGTTCGCACTTTTACAGTTCAGGTACAGTTCGAAATCGCTCACTTTCCTGAATACTGTCCAGCTGTCACAGCACTGGGTCTGTGACCCAGTGTTTTGTGTGTGATAATTGTTATTCATGGTTTTCTGTTCATGTTAAATTTGTTGTTTTTTAGCTACTAGTTTCGGTCACTGTGTCCTCCCTGTGTTCCACGTTTCATATCCAGTCAGTCAAGTCTCCGTGTCAAGTCCGTGTCTCTGTGCATACGTCATGTTTTACTTTGACAGTCTCACGTCCTATGTTAGGATGTTCAGTTTTGCTTCCCCTTTGTCGTGCTTTGTCTGATTAGTACCAGCTGTGTTTCCACCTGTTCCCCATGCTCTCGTTTTGCTGCCTGTGTATTTTAGTCCTCAGTCTTCCCCTCTTTGTTGTAGTGTTGTACCATCAAACCTCCTCTGTGCCCCTAGTAGTTTCCTAGTTCTCTGTCCCAGTTTAGTTCCCTAGTTTTCATGTTTCTAGTTTCTTGTTTCGTTTTCTTGAATTCAGTGTGGAGTTTTTCCAGCAAATAAAGCTGCTGTTTTCCTGCTTTTGGGTCCTCATCCTGAATCATGACACCAGCATTGCACTAATGTTTTCAGTCAAATTACTTTAGCTGCTCATCCAAAGTTCCTTTTCAAGCACATCCCAAGGATGCTCTACTGGACTGAGATCTGATGACTGTGGAGTCTATTTGAGTGTTTTTCTGTCTTCTGTTGTTTAATTTTGGTGAGTCGGTATTAAATGTAGCCTGAGTTTCCTGTTCTTGTTCTCCAGTGTGTTCTTCTGGTGCTGTAGACCATCTGCTTCAGGGTCAGGTGTGTCGTGCTTTCAGGGATGCTCTTTTTCAAAGCTTGTTTGTAATGACTGGTTGTTTGAGTTACTGCTGCCTTCCAGTGCCAGTAACAAGATTAGATATCTGAATTACTGTGACAAGCAGTGGAACAGCTGTACCTAATAAAGTGGTTGCTGAACAACTTTATTGGATTATACAGTAGTTGTTGCTTTGTTCTCAGATCATATCTTACTTTGTTTTTTGATGCATATAGTTTAATGAGTATCATTTTTTGCTTTTCTCCATTTCATCAGTTTTGTAAACTTAAAAATAAAATCCTTCACATTTCTTTTTTATTTCAGAAAGTCTCTTACTCGACATTTTTGCTGAATTCTTTCCAAAGTCAGTTGGGTTTTGAGTAAAAAGCTAAACGTTTCGATGACTCAGTCTTTAAAGGGTGGTGAAGTGATTGATTTTTCACGTTTTGACAAATGCGAAAAAGGTGCTGATTGTTTGGCCCTGAATTCTTTGAGAATTGCATGAAGACTGGTGAAAATGACTTTTCTGCTGTGACAGCTGAACCAAATTGATTGAGGAAAAACTGTAATATATTTGTGATTAAGAGTTTCTTTCTCAGTCGAGCATGTTGCCAAAGCTAAATGGGAGGCAGAGCCTTCAGTTGTCAGGCTCCTGTCCTGTGGAGTCTGTTCCCAGTTTGGCTTCAGTAGACACAGCCTCTCTACTTTTCAGATTAGACTTTCGTTTTTATTTTATGATTATAATTACAAGCTCAAATGACACTTAACCATGCCTTATTAGGCTGCTATAGGTTCAAGTTTCCTATGACTTCTCCTCCACCCCTTCTTTTCACTCCCCATTCATTTAAATGCATACCATTATCTTTTGTCCACCCTCTCCTGTGGTGTATGTTTTGTCCTGTTTGTTCTGTGTTTCATGTTTCTTTGGTTTCCCCTCAGCCACCAAGTGACATGACTGATTGCTGCCTCTCCCTGAGCCTCGGTCTGTAGGTAAAAGAGCTCTTCTTTCTCACCATCGTCAAGTACTTGCTTGTACTTGGTTGGTCGATTGATTACCTCACAGTTTGCTGCACCTTGAACTGGTGCCATACGAATACAATTTCAGTTCAAAACTGAACTAGTATTGTTTTTAAAAAAAAGAACATTCATATACCTGGAGTGACAACAATGTTCTAACAATATGTAGCCTGTTTTTTTTTTTTTTTTTAAATTAACAGGGGATACAGGCTGCCTGTGTGAGAGGAAGACGTGTTCATGTCGGGCAGTGTAGCAGGGAGAAGCCAGAATTCTTTACCTGAAAATGTCAGATCAATAGGAAAAAGATTTACTGTCAGAGTTACACTGGCCACTTACTGAAGTGCAAATTGCTAAAGAGGGTCCCAGATCAGGTTATCTTACCCGCCCAACTATAATGCAACAAAGAGTGTTACAGAGGAGTTGTACAAATTTTAAAAAAAAGTTTTGTGAGTTTATTTACTTACTTTACAAAATTTGCTCAAGTTTGCAGTAAACTTAAGTAGTGCTCTTATACAACACTGTGCAAAAGTTGCCTAAAGATATCATTTAAAATGGGTTCTTTGCTAAGTTGTCTGTTCTGTACAGACACAGCACTAGTTCACCCCTTGAGTTGGGAGCCTTTGTGCTTGAATGCTTCACAAGTCAGTTTAAGTGGTTTCTCACACACACACACACACACACACACACACACACACACACACACACTTGTCAGGTAAAGAAGAACTTTGAAAGACCTTCAGAAAGCTGCAGTACTGTTGCTCAGGACTAACTAAAAACTAAAGTCTAGCTGCTTGGGAGCATATATAAAGAAATCAGGTTGGCTCAAGACTTTTGCACAGTACTGTATGTCATTCTGCTATATGAAATTCATGTAGCACATGCCTCTTAGGTGCTTTTACATTTATTTTGTAAACTGAAAACTGCAAACTTTAATTGGATGACTTTGAATGGAGAATATAAATGTCAATGACTGAAGTCCTGCAGCTTCATTCTGTTTGCATATTTATGATTTAATACAGATTAAAAAACTACAATTGGATTTTTTATTTCTTTGAAGCTTGCTGGTGTAACAAAGCAATGTGAGTTGAGACAGCCACCAGCAAACACTTGAGAATATTTCCATGAGCAAAGGTGTGTTATGTTGGTAATACATCATCAGAATTGCAAAACAACAGTGTCTCTGCTGGGAACGCGTTGGTATTTATCAAATACAAAACTTCAGGATGTTTCTGATGTTTTCGCTGCTGGCGTCAGTGACGCCAGCAGCGGCTGCACCCTTTAAAGCAAACAGCAGTGTCGTGTCTCTGAAACATTTCTCACTTCAGCTTAACTCAAAACAAAAACATTTCCTCAACAGGAGTCATTTATGCAAGCCTGGGGTACAAGGCACAGTTTGCCAAAATTCTCCAATGCTGAAAAGAAGGCTGTCCACTCAGCTGCCACGAGTTTTTCCTTGTCTCCTTCTCGTTTTCCGCTTTTTCCATTTTTGTCTGTCTGTCTGTGTTCCAGACTTTAGGTTTTACATTGTTACAGTGTCGAGATACTATTTTAAGGTGATCATAGACTTGAAATGACTTGCATCATATTGCATTCTGTTCCTACTGCCATTATATTTGTTGCTGCAGTTGTTATGCAACTGAAAGTTCTGGAGCCTGAACACAAAGATCACTGGCTTCACAGTCATATCAAAGTGTATTGAGGCATATTTCTTTGGGTACACCTATAAACTCAAAAATAGTTCTTCTAACTGCACGACAAATAAAACTTTCACACACTCAACCAGTTCTTTTTCAATCACTGAATTCTAGGTCAAGGCAATTATTATGTTCATTGTTCTTTTTATAAAACACTGCTGAGTGTCATATTGCTGTGTGAGGCAGGCAGGTATGGATCCAAAGATCCAGGACTCACAGGAAAAACTACACTTCAAAGCAGCTTTCTTGCTGAATTCCCGAGTGCAAAAACCAGTTTAAGAAACCTGAAGTGAGATACACTAACCAGATGGAACACACAGATGGAGGATGAGGGAGATCTCGACAAGGAACACAAAGACACATATATAAACACAAGGGAATCGGGGCAGAGAGGAGACACCCGGGAAACACAGCTGCACAATAATCTGACTAAGGAGACGGGGGAACAAACACTGAGACGCGACTGAGTAAACAGAAAGAGAGCGAGGGACACACTAAAAATATAGACAACCAGAGAGACATGACTGTACATGGAGGCATGACCTAGGAACACAAATGTTAAACAACCAACACAAGGAACAGAATCTGAACCTCACAATATTAAATAAGCAAAAATCAAAAGTCCAAAGACAACCAGCGGGCCACAGACTGAGGACCGTGACACTGAGCTTCTAAAGGAAAACCCAACAATATTTGTGTATTGTTGAAATTATATCAGTCAGATAAGTTTCCCCAGTTATTGTGTATTTTAATAATCGACTCCTCTTGTTAGTGTTCAATTCATGGATTTGATTTTATTACTCACATTGTTATCAGAGTGGGTAGTATGCCGGAGCGGGCGGGGTGAAGGCCAGCTTGGCAAAAGACGAGAGAAGAAGCTGGAGGAATAGGAAAAGAATGGGACAGAAAGAGAGAGAGAGCATGAGAGTGTGTATGAAAAAACCTAGGCCGACCACCCCAGCAACCGTGCAAAAACACCCAGCCAGGTGGCCCAGAACCAGCAAGCACCCACATCCTGAGGGGGAGCAGCAATGACTGGTGAGGAGTGGCAGAGAGGGCAATCACCCCACCTTCAATAACAGTGATGTCGAGAATTAATCTTTAATCTTTAAAAGCAACAGACTGAATAAACCGATACGCACAACTCCTCCATCTTAAACACAGTACACACTGCAGTAGTTGCACAACCTTAATATCTGCACATCCTCTTCAGAGAAAATAACAAAGTTAGTATGACAGGAGGGGCACCTCAGTGTCAAGCATATATATTTAATTTTGTGTAATATACTGGGATATTTATAAACAGAGCTATTTGTAATTATATTGTATCATTGAATTTGTTTTTTTCATGCTCGACCTGTTAGTTCAGTAAGATTTTTGCTTCAGTGCAAACAAAGAAAGAACATGTGTGAGTATTGTTTGTAGAGCCTGTCTGAAATAGGACTTTAAAGACTGATATGGATACTCACATTTGATGGTATATTTGGCCAAAGTTATTTGTTTATTTATTTTTTTTCAGTCACATGAAACATAGAGACAAAAATTTGTCAGAGGTTGTTATTTGTGAGTCCTTAATAAGATCATATGATATTGCAGTTCAAGGATAATTTTGCTTTAATGTCACTACTAGTTGTGTATTACTGGTTTACACTCAGCCTGACTCTGCTCGGATCAGCTGATTGCTGTTGCCAATAGTGAAACTGAAATGAAAACATTAGGTCAAAAGATGCATTTGGTCATGTTTAAATTACAATCATTAACCCCCCCCCAAAAAAAAAGAAAAAATCTATTAGAAATACAAAACCTTTAATTTCTGGATTAATAATAGAATTGTTCTTGGAAACAGCAAAGTGGCTGTTGTAAACACCCTGCCTTCTACTGGCTTATCTGTGAAGAAAAGAACCTTCAAATATTGCTGCAAAATTTTATGGGCGGTATAATACCTGGCTAATGCAGTGAATGCAGGGTTGGTCCTGGCACAGTCTAAAGTCTGTACAGGAAAAACCCGAATGAATAATAAACGTTTTTATTAAAGTTCCTTCTGTTCAGCCTCCTATTATTCTATTAAGCATGACCTGCAGAAACTGGTTGCTCAACATTCCTTTGAATACTTTGTTAAGAAAAAGAGGAATGTTGACTCACTCTCTAAATAGTGGAGAACTGACTCATTTGAATCTCCACCCTGTAATAAAAGCACCAATAAGTCCTTATATACATGAGGTAAGACCTTAGTGGTATTTGTCTTCTATACAAATCATACAATAAAATTAATAAATAATTACAATAAAAACAAAATAATTTGCTTAGTTGTGTCTTTCATTATAAATCAAATTTGTTTTGCTAAGATGAAAAATGACAACATGTTTTCTTTTTTTTTATTTATGCGTTTGCTTTCTTCTTCAGTTTAAATTATTTAGCCTGATTATAAATGGATCCTGTGTCAGATTCTATGTATAACTTATGACTTATTACCTGCATTCGAAGCCCTTGTCTGAATCATGCAGCCATATTCAGTGTTGTTTTGGCCCAAACAGCAAAAGGTGCAGGCACATTCGTGTAACCACCTCCTCCCCATCATCTCTAATCACTCACACAAGCCTCCATCTTCACCTCCACCACCAGCATCTAGACTCTGAAGGTCCTCCCCTAATCCCTATCACCTATTGCTGGGGTCCCGTTCCACCGAGATGGGCCATCAAAGTCTAACTGCCAAACAGCTCTATCTACATTCTGTACATCAATAAATAAATTGTGTTCATGTCTTTCTAATAATCTCTCAGGTGGTAGAGCAGGTCATCTGCTAATCAGAAGGTTGGTGGTTCCATCCCTCTAGTCTGCAAAGCCAAATATCCTCGGGCAAGATACTAACCCTAAGTTGCTCTTCGATGCGTCCATCTCTCTGAGTGTGAATCTGTGTAAATGTCAGATGGAAAGCACTTACTTCGACAAAGTGCTGGTGTGAATGGGTGAACGAGCCAAGTTGTGTAAAGTGCTTTGAGTGCTCAGATAGAGAAGAAAAGTGCTATATAAGAACCAGTCCAAATGCCATTTACCATTTCCTTATTGAACTTAGAATCTCACACAATAGGTTTGGCATTTACAAAGGACAACTATACTTAATCTGTCGAGCTTCATATTTTATCACCATCATATTTCCCAGATAAAAGTAAATACAACAAACATATATGGAAGCTTGTATTTAGTCTAATGAAATATTCTAACAGTCATAGCTTCCTTCTTAATATAACATGAATCTGTGTATTAGATATACATATTTGTTTATAGCATATATGTACTGTATATTTTAGAATATATCATCGAAACACATACATATATAATCATTAGATTTTCTGAGAATTTCTGTTATATATGGCCAAAATCTATATTGCTTGTGATTTCTTAGTTATTCACAAGTTTAAGCTACAGGCTATGGAAATCTGGGACATTGTGTCACTTTATGGGACATGGCAATAAGAGGCTGTGTGGTTCCACATCAAATGGGGCAACTAGTCACTGTCCCGACAATGCATATGTGTTTGCAGACGTTACCATCAACAAGTGGCTGTTAAAAACTGATCCAACATCAAAGACTGGGAGGAAAAAATATTTAAAAAACAATACATTTTGTTGGCCGAGTAGCTTCTGATAAGTTGAATTACTCCAAAACATAATAAACAACAAAAATATACCTAGTCCAAGGGGTTAAAGTGGACTATTAAAGGGGTGACCTTCTAAACCTTGTCACGTGTAAAAGTGCAGTGGGAAAGAAGTGAAGAAAAAAGAAAAAGACTTGCATTGTGAGCTCCAGTAGTTTTGTTTCTTTTGTGGCCAGGCCGTGTTCAGCTGACATGCTGCTGATCCAGCTCTGCGGTTTAGTGCTCTTTGTGGAGTTAGCCGACTGCACAATACTTAACAGGGACACCACAGGCACCTGCACCCGCCACTGTAGTTCGTGATTATAAACTGTAGGACTCATGTAAACTGTTTAGTGTTCTTAAAGGTTTCAATAGCAACAAATGATCATCAATGAATTTATATTCCAAAATATTTTGTCGATATTCAGAAAACCTTTTTTGTTTTTTTGTCTTTTTGGGACACAATGAACTTAAACAAATATGTTTGCAAATGAGCATCAAGCAAATCTAAAAGCCTTTCATATGTACCCTGGCTGAAGTCTTTAGTTTAGACGATTACATGAGGATTCTGATAGTTCCGTCAACTCATTGTTTATTTATTTTTTCTATAGCAATACGATAAAAATGTAACTTCAGGACCAGACAAAAAGAACAAATCCTGGTCCAGATTGGGTTTAGTAGCTCATTTCATTATTGGAAGTTCTACATTTATTTTTTTGTACTATTTTAGTATGAATTCTTTTGTTATCAACATGGCTGTGTTTTTAGGCTTGGGACTAAAAGCTCTGGATAGACACACTACAAACAAACAGATGCGAGGCCAGCTGATTCACAGTCAACTACTCATTCCAGCTTCAACATTTGCACCAACAAATATATATATCATATGCATATGTTCATGTATTAAAGTAAATCTTTTTCAGTACGTAGCAATGTAGTGTATGACTGCTGTAAGAGAAGCAGGGAACATCCTGGAGAGATCACAGAGCTACAGAGACTGAATCTGCATGTGTGTGTGTTTCCTGATAGGTCCCAGCAAACTACTGAATAAACAGAGAATAGCTGCTCTATTGGCTTAAATCTTTCAAGTCCTAAAAATAAGTAGAAGAGAAGCAAAAGTCATGCATCTGATTATTATTTTCTCACATAGTTTGATTAAAGTTCTATTGAAGCTATTACAGGTCAGAATGAAAACAGCTTTTAATTCCAGTGTTCTTGATCTCATGATGTTACACTGCTCTAACACAGAGGTGTTGCATATGCCTTGTCATTCCCTTTTGTTGCTGCACAGCAGAAACTTTATATGGAGCATTAACAAGAAATAAATGCAAATTCTTTGGTTAAGGCAGGTTCATCACTGTGAATTGAATAGTGTCTGTTTATCTATATTTGTTCTCTAAATAGGTAATAGTACACATTAGCTAGATCAGCTACATCACTAGCCATTAGTAGCTAATTTTAGCTTTCTGAGCCACAGTCCTCTGCTATATCAGTAGCCGCCAGCCAAGGAGCTGATGTACTTTATTGTGTTAGTGTGTGTAAATTTTATATTCTGGTATATATTGTGACATCACAAATACTGTGGATGGAGGACAGAGAGGCTGAAACAGCAAAAAGAAAAAGGGAGAGACCAAAAAGAAACAGGTACCAGTGAACATGTAGTCAAAGTCAACTCCACAGCTATAGCAAAAAGAGAGCTATAGTTGTGTAAATAAGTTGTTTCTATGTTATTTCCTACTTGTATACCAACTCTTTGAGTTACTTGATGCATGCTCAATCATCCAGGTAAGGAGAATCAACTTTTTCAGGCACCTCTTTGAATTTTATTGTCAATGCAAAGAAGGGATAAGGCAGATGAAGAGAGAAAGGACAGAGAGATTGGAAGGAAGAATGAGGTGAGCAGATGGGGAGTTGGTGAAGTTAGGTGGAACAGCATGAACTGCTTATCATAAAAATGGGTGAAAGAAAATCCCCAAATGATTTTGACATCCATTTCATGGATGTTTTGTGTGCTGTTATCATGGTCCTGGGTCATTAGACCCAGCGTTTTGTGTTTAGTATTAGTATTATCTTATGTTTCGGGTTAATTCTTGTTTTCGTGTTCTTAGGTTTTGGTTTCGGGTTTATAGTTAAAGCTCCCTCTATGCTGTGTCTAGTCTTTGTCTTTGTGCCTGCCCTGGTCCTAGTCTCTGTGTTTCCTCTGTTGTCATAGTGTTTGGCTCGTGTTTGTGCATGCATGTCGTACTTCCTGTTTTACTTTGAAGGTCCGTGTCTCAGGTTAATGTATTCTGTTTTGCCCCCTCGGTCTCGTCAGGTGTAATTGTCCTCAGCCGTGTCTCCCAGCTGTTCCCTCTTTGCCCTGTTCACCTTTTGTATTTATAGTGTGTGTTTGCCTTTGCTCGTCGTCGGTCCGTCTGCGTTTCTCGGTGTTTCTTGGCGTCTCTCTGCTTGTCGTCCCGTGTTTCCGACAATCCATCAAGCGGTGCGGCTTCCTAGCTTACCAAAGTCATATTAAACCTAGTGCTGTCAGCGTTAATGTCGTTAAAATGACATTAACGGCATAACCGCGTTAACGCGGCAAATCTCCGTTAGCAAGTTAACGCGGATCCGTGTTGACGCCGTGCAGCTCCAGGTTTTTCGGCCCGCTTGCATGTTCTACCAAAAATTGTGCTTTGGTGGGTATCTGCGGACAAACACCAAACCAGTTCCACACCACTGAAGTTGGCACCATTT
>VUQG01036974.1:0-29081 GCA_015106755.1 Etia nguti
TACAGCTTAAACATTTAATAACCTTTCTGCCTTGCACAGAGTGGATAGTCAAACAAATTGAATAATGATAAATACATTTTATATAAACTTATATTTATTACTTTATTTTTTTGTTCTTATTACTTTATTATTTAAGCAGTATGAATAAACAATAAGGTAAGGATTCTGGATCAGTACCATGATGCAAAGTTGTGGCCAGTGTAGAGGAATTTCTTTCATTTATGTATTGATCATATTGTTTATTAGTAATTCTTTTAGGTCACTGTTTTAGCATGTCTGCCTCATACCCTGTTCAAGCAGTTAGACAGATGGTGGGGGTCTGTTAAGGAAATGGGGACATTCACAGGAAGCCTGGCACCACATGTAGTGGAGCCTTTTGTCTCTTCAACCACTGTAAGAGATAGCAAGGGAGTGTGAAGACCAAAGGTGTGAAAACAGCTGTGTACTGCCTTTTGTTCCTGTAGGAAGTATTTAAACCCAGGGCGATGCCGGGCTCAGGGAGAGACTCTGCCGATCGTCTGCCCCGCGATGATGGCTTCTCTCGCCAAGCTTGGGTTTTTGTTCTTTTTTGATTACATGTTAGCTACTGCTCACCGTTTGTCTGCAGGCTTTATTAAATGGAAACTTCCACAACACCAGAGTATAGACAGTGTTCTGGAGAAAGCATAAAATGTCACTGTGCATGTGTGTGTGCATCTCCACCACCACCGTAAGAAAGGTATGGCAAACAGACCCACTTTATAATAAAAATTTAAAAAAAATAAAAATAAAAAAAATAAAAAAATATATATATATATATATATATTCATGTAAATAATGCCATTATAAGCATTTAAGCACAACTGGATCTAAAGAAGCACTTATCCCAGAGTTCCGAGTTGATGAAAATCACCCAACAGGAAAGCAGCTGGGCATTCAGTGGAAATATGATGTTAATCAAATCCTTCTGAATTAACCATCTAACACGGAGCAGATGAAAAGACAAAAATTCCAAAATCTATTCACAGGTTCACAGGTTGGGCTACCGCTCACCGTTTGTCTGCAGGCTTTATTAAATGGAAACTTCCACAACAAGATGGCGTCAGAAACAGGATGGTCCATGTGGTCGCTGAACAACGGTTCCGTGGACGGGCTGATCACCCCTGAGGAAAAGGTACCTTTGTCCTACCGGCTGTTGAAGCGAAGGAAATGGAGGATTCACGGAGCCGTGTGTTTAGCCACCACCGAGACCATTGACTTTGAGGGGACTCCTGCAGATGGGTGAGCTGTAGCTAACATATATACAGGTCACGAGGAGTTTTCTGTGTCTGCCTAAGAGGGGTGAGCGTGTTGCGACCTTCGGGGCTGAGGGCCTCGAAGGAGTCTTCGTGTAGAATCATGGAGTGACATCCCTAGCGTCTTCTAAAAGACCCTAACGTCTTTAAAGGAGACTGCAGTAAAAGAGAATCTAGATTCCAGGAGCAGCTAGCGGAGCCAGATTAGCGGCTGAGCCAAATCTGTGGCTGGAGAGTCGGCAAGCACTACGCTTGAGGGCTGGATGAGAAACTCCTATGTTACTGTATGGTAAGAACTGTGGGTAAAAGTATGTTGTGTTAGAAGGTAGAATGGCTGTGTGGGAAAGGGTTCACTCAGCATGAGCCAGTTGAAAGTTAGAAGAGCAGTTGGAGAGAAAGGAAAAGAGATGTTGAACTAGTGAGTTAATAGGTTAATGTGTGGGTGTAAAAACTCTAAAAACAATGGGGTAAAAACAATGAAAATGGGGGAAAGAAAAAAAAACAATGAAAACAAAGGGGAAAGAAAAGAAAAAAGAAAGGAGTGTAGAAATGTGTGTGTGAGGAATTGTCTCCAACTAGTGGGAGAGGTTGGTACTGCAGGTCACCAGCTGCCCTAAGTGGACACAAAAGAAACAAAATAGGAGCGTTGTTGATGAAAATACTCAATAATAATAGGAAGAGGGTTTTGTGTTTCTCAACGTAGAACAACTACAATCTCACCTTCCGGGTTTTTAAGAAAGGAGAATTCAAAACCAAAGAGGGGAGATTTGTTGTTTAAGAGAACATGAGAATGATCAAAATGTCTCAGTCTGTCAGTTGCAGGTGGGGAAACGGACCTGGATCAATCTCCACGGGCAGCGGTCGGAATAAAATTATAGGTTAACATCATTAGAAACACCTAGGCCGAGTTTTGGCTGAATTGTTTTACAGCTCCACTTCCATGTGTTCCTCATCCTGAAAAGCAAGCTCCAAGGACGTTAACTTCTCCGTGAAGACAAGAAATGCAGTTCCAAAAGCAACAACATGGCACTCCAAGAGACAACAGCAGAGTCCTGAGTCCAGCAGCAGCAGCATGTGGAAACGGCATCAGCATGGAGAAAAACACCATCATCATGACTGGATGGGTGGAGATGCGTTTCCAACAAGCTGCAACTTCACTGTGTGTGAATGGACCTTGAGAAGACTGAGTTTGACATTTGCCATGTTCGGAGTGAAATGCCAATGAAAGAGACAGTGGAAAACACAGGACAAAGCTGAAGAGAAGAACTGCCACTGGACTGCTGCAAGGGGGGAGATGAGACCACAGTGGAAGGAGGAGGGGAGGACGCATGAAGGTACACTGTTGTTTAGTGTAGGAAATCAAATTGGGTTAAGGAACCTGGGGAGGAAAAACCGATTGCTTTGAGTGGGAAAATTGAGAACGTGTCTGGAGCACCACAAAATAGGAGAAGTACACAAAAATCAGACACATAAACAGAAAATGCATTAATCCTACTAGCACATAACACATATAATGAAGCTCGTGAATACCAAGACAACATCTTAAGCAGGTGTTTCTGTTTTATCATCTTTTCCAGTTCACTTAGTGGAATGAGAAGTGATACATAAACTAGTGGACTAGTATTATATTAGGAAAGATGATTGGATTGTAGCAGGGGAAAACACAATGCTGGAGAGAGGGTTTGAATGAGTGAAACTAATAGATTATTGAGTTTCTTGTTTCTGATGTGTGGGGGAGGTTTTACCATGGCACACACCTGGTTACATGGGCAGAAACTCGGTATCTAATAGGACATTATGGTTGTGTGGTGTGTGTGTGGCTGGTGGATGAGAGTTTTTTGGATTTATCTCCTAAGATGAAGAGCATGCTTAGACATGACTTAACGAGGCCTTCTTATTTTTTACTTTCACAGTGCACTGAGAGTTTTGTTTGGTAATCTCTCTCGTTCAAGCAGGCCTGCGCGATTAGAACTGAAAGCGCCACACAACATTTTTGCCGAAACGATTGCAAACTGAGCTTCTCCACATTACAATGGACTCTGGAGAAAGCCACTTATTTGGGACGCAATCAGATAGTGAGTCCCTGTCTAAAAGGATTCAGATAGGTAATCCATTCTAAATTCTTCTTTTCTTTTTTGAAATGACGTCATGTTGCTGGGAGTAGAAACTTAATGCGACACGAGAGATTCCACTATCAGCAATAAAAATGCGGAACTGATTGGACTGACAAAAGCTTGACTGGCTTGACTGACTTGACACCAATACACAAGATTGCACCTAACCCACCCAGACGTGACAAAAGGGTGGATGTATGTATCTATGTTTTTTACAGGAGCAGAAAGGTGGCAGCGACATCCTGGGTTTGCATGAGCTTTTGGGCCATGCCGACTTAACCTTTTAATTGCCACTTTCTGTGTCTGTGTGAATTTCCCAGCAGTGTGTTATTCATGACCTTGTATTGCTTACAATGCAAAGGTCACTGTGAGAAAGTGTGCATATGTATGATGCACTGTGCTAACATCTACATCACTTTTTCCACAGCAGAGGGTTAATCATGTGATTTAATCATATGATTTACAGCAGGACACACCACTGGCTAATGTTTTTTTCTTAACACAGGGTTACAGGCCTGGAGCGGAGCTACTCCAGGGGAGAAGCCCTGGAATTTTTAAGAGACAATGTACATCTTTCTTGTGCATCTCTAATTGTGTTGAGTTGACGCATGGCAAGGACCATGTGGCAAAAGAGGGTTTTCCGGTGGAGTTTTCATTTTTCAAATTACAGGTGAAGTGACGGAAGGAGATCATTTATAAGATGCAGACTGAGACCAGGAGAGAAGGCTTCAAGAGGACCAGTGAGAAGCAGGGACCATTTCCAGCACAGCCGACAACCCAGAGAGAGGTTAAGGCAGAGGGCTGTACCACTTGGCTTCCTAGAGATCGTCATGAGGAGATTTTGAACAACAGTGAAATCCAAAAAGGGTGGAAAGTGATCCTACACCAGAGTGTAGTGTGGAGAAGGCATAAAATGTCACTGTGCATGTGTGTGTGCATCTCCACCACCACCGTAAGAAAGGTATGGCAAACAGACCCACTTTATAATAAAAAAAAATAAAATTAAATAAAATTTAAAAAAAATTAAAAAAATGCCATTATAAGCATTTAAGCACAACTGGATCCAAAGAAGCACTTATCCCAGAGTTCAGAGTTGATGAAAATCACCCAACAGGAAAGCAGCTGGGCATTCAGTGGAAATATGATGTTAATCAAATCTAACACGGAGCAGATGAAAAGACAAAAATTCCAAAATCTATTCACAGGTTGGGCACAGGTTGGGCTGCGGTTCCCCCTCATTGTGCAACTGTGTTAACCATCAGCAAAACCACATATAAACCATGGTTTTGTGTTTAACAATTGCAACACTTATGCTATTTTTCTGATAAGGGATTATTTGTATGATGAGTTGGCGACACAGTTCTTATCTTCCTGCATTTCTCCAGACACACACAAAACTGCCAAGGTTGAAGCTGGCTCATGTCCTCATACACACGCACACCCTCAAACACTCACACATTAGAACAGTCATGTCCACTATTCAAACTACATTTCTCATTTATATACTGATCAAACTTATATTTTGATCTATCCTAATGAGTAAAAATTTTTCACTATTAGGAAATAGAGAAAAGCTCTGTTTTAGCACTCTGATCATTTTTACTCACATAAGGCTGGATATTAAGACCTTTTACTGTCTCTTAGCTGTGATGTGGATGGGTGGGGACTTCAATCTCTTTCTACACCAGGTCACAACACAAGAGTAAACAACTTGTGATGGACAGAGTTACCGCAACAGAAAAGACATAGAAAAACGTAATTTGTGCCAGTACAATTTTATTTGATGAGAAACAAATTAAAATGTGACCAAGATACTAACATTAAACTGAAAAATGACATCAGAACAGCTATGGCTGGGATCTTTACATTTATGTATGGGCTTTTTTGCTGTCATCATGTGGCTGAAGTGAAATAAGGCATTTAATGTTTTAGTCTCAACAGCAGACCTGTGTGGTACTAACAAACAATTATTAAACGTATTTTAAGTGTATACTAATATCGAACCTCTCACAGATTTTCCCAGATAGACATTATCCCACAGCTGGGATGTGAGATTCTACATCAGTGCCCGCTGATGGGCCTGAGCAAGAAAAGCAGATCTCGACAGAGGAATGATACAGGATCCAAAAGAGGCTCCGAGCCTAAAAAGCGACAAAGAAGTGTGATTACTGTGAAACATGGGATAGAACTGCCTCTAAAGGGTATCAGAAGTGGGTGATTTCATGTTTTACCATGTAAATAGGGCCAACATTAAATATATTACATATTTTTAAGAATTACTAAGTCCAGATCACTTTTTTTGTCAGGTCGCTGGGTCTGTGACCCAGCATTTTGAGTTATTTTGTAATTTTGATATCTTATGATGTATGATGATTCTCTCATCCCAACCAGTCGCAGCAGATTGCTGCCCCTCCCTGAGCCTGGTTCTGCCGGAGGTTGCTTCCTGTTAAAAGGGAGTTTTTCCTTCCCACTGTCGCCAAAGTGTTTGTTCATAAGGGGTCATATGATTATTGGGTTTTTTTTCTGTACGTATTATTGTAGGGTCAACCTTACAATATAAAGCACCTTGAGAAGACTGTTGTTGTGATTTGGTGCTATATAAATATATCGAATTGAATTGAAAAATGATTTACATACAGCTCCGAAACGGTTTCACCTGAGAGACGTGAAACACATTGTGAATTTGAATATTGCAGTCTCAGGGTGAAAACCCGACGACAAACTGACTCAGGCCCCCAGCTCAGAACAAAACTCCCTCCATACCTGGGAGGTGAACTGGGGGCCCCGATCCGAGACAATATCTTGGGGGATGCCATGCAAGCGGAAGACATGTTGTGTGAGGAGTTGAGCAGTCTCGAAGGCAGACGGGAGTTTAGCCAACGCCACAAAATGCAGTCCAGGTCACTGCACCTACTATACCAGAGGTGGGAAGGATGGTTTTGTCCTTTTCCTCTGCATCCTCCACTGGTGAGAATTGGCGTGAGAGGGCGTCTGGTTTAGTGTTGCGTGAGCCCAGCCTGTAAGTGATAGTGAGTTTGAAACAGGTGAAAAACAAATCCCACCTAGGTTGCCGGGCATTGAGGCATTTGGCCACTTGAAGGTATGCTAAGTTCTTATGGTCCATCCAGACCAGTACCAGGTGCTCGCTCTCCTCCAACCAGTGACGCCACTCCTCTAAGGCCAGCTAGCGAGTAGCTCTTGATCCCCCACGTCATAATTCTGCTCCGCTTGGGAAAGATGACAGGAGAAAAAGGCACATGGATGCAATTTACCTTCCACCCGCTGCGAGAGGACCTCTCCCACACCAGAGTCCAAAGCGTCCACCTTCACCACAAATGGTTGATTTAGGTCCGCCTGGATTAGAACAGGTGCAGAAGAAAACAATTGCTTCAAAAGCCCAAAGGCTTGCTGCACTGCTGACGACCAAAGGAACTGGTGTTTGGGAGAAGTGAGTTGAGTTAGAGGTGACACAACTTTACTGAAGTTGCGGATAAACCGTTGGTAAAAAGTTGGCATATTCCAGGAACCTCTGGACCTCTTTCAGGGTCTTGGGTTGCAGCCACTCCACCACTGCCTTAATTTTAGCAGGGTCCGCCCTCAGTTGTCCATGCTCCACAATAAAGCCCAAAAATGAGACTGTTTGAACATGAAACAGAACCAAACGCACTTGTTTCACGTGTTCAGCTAGGATGTCATCTAAGCAGACAAAGAGGTTAATGAAATCCCGAAGAACATCATTTAACATGGCCTGAAACACGGCTGGGGTGTTGGTGAGGCCAAACGTCATAACAAAGTACTTAAAGTGCCCCAGGTGAGTGTTGAAAGCAGTTTTCCACTCATCCCCTTCTCGAATGCAGACCAGATGATAGGCATTGTGGAGGTCGAGTTTAGAAAAGAGTGTGGCACCCTGCTGTAGCTCAAAGGCTGATGAAAATCAATGCAGGGGCGCAGGGTTTTATCCTTCTTCTCAACAAAGAAGAAACTCGCCACGAGGGGAGATGTGCATGGCCGAATAATGCCTGCTGCAAGTGAGTCCGTTATATAGTGCTCCATAGCCTCGCGCTCAGGCATTAAGAGACTGTACAGGCTACTGTTGGAAAGGAAGCGCTAGGGAGAAGATCTATACGAAAGTCATAGGGGCGGTGAGGTGGGAGCAACAAGGCCTGATCCTTACTAAACACTTGGGCGAGAACATGGTATTCAGTGGGAACCGCAGAGAGGTCAGGCGCAGTGATAGCCTCTGCTGGGTTAATGGCTACAATGTTAGGTACAGCCGACCTTAAACACTCCTCGTGGCACCTAACACTCCACCCTTGCCGCTGTAGGGGCGATGGCGAAGGATTCTTGGACTTATGTGTGGTGGCTGTTTGGCTCCAGTCACTGTAAACACCAAAATTTTCAGTTCCAGTTCTTCAAGGACTAGGTTTTAGAATCATAGATGATTCTAGCTCCTATAGATAAAAAAAAACATTGAGTGGTTGTTTTATTATATCAATATACATTTTTTAACGATTTGGTACTTACTTTCGCCAAAATAATAAAAAATAATCAATCAAATAAATACGGAAAAACATGGATTTGTCACAGTCAATGCTATGCTATCGAGACCTCCTGCTGCTACTTGCAGCTGACCAAAATGTTCAAGACCTTTTTATAAACTTAGCACTGACATCATAGCCCAGAAGTCTTTGATACATCAAAGGCAAATATATGATGTACACGTATTCCAAGCGCATGTGCACAGGAGGTAAACAAATGCATCAGGTGTGAACAGATGACTCCGTTCGCTAACTGGAGGTACAGTATCTGGGTTTGGTTGAAATGCTCTTCAGATGTTCCAGCTTTAATCTCTTTTATGTTGACGTGATTCGATACTACTTACCATTAAGCTTCATACACACTGGAAGCTATTTGCTCCTCCCACATCCCTATGTAGCTGCCAGCCGGTCCCTTGCGGATTTCCAAGGCTCCAGTTCACAAGATGACCTTCTCTTTACGAGCGGTCAATATTCTTCCCTGTTGTTGGCAGACTCTTCAGAAGGTCTGTTGAATGTTTTTGTCCACTCAGTGTAGTGGGGAATGCAACTGCTTGACACTGAATTGTTCCTGCTTCGATTCATGCTTGAGGCACAAAAGTATCCAGTCAAGCATGTGGACTGACTCCAGTGAAGTGAGCAGCCAAAAAAGCTGCACTATTAAACGTATTATCTTAAAATGGTTAAACATCCGTCTAGAGGAAAAAATTTGGAATAAATTGCGATGAGCTGTGAAATCAGTTTAATGTCTTCTTCTTTCCATGTTTGTCGGTAATGCAGAACCCTTTTGAAGCAGATCTCTTTTGTTTGTGTCCATGACTTATACGTTACACATTTTTAAAGCCTCGTGGAGTCTGATAACAACTCCAACAACCAGAGTGCTCCTTCCTCTCGCATTGCTCAACTGCAGCAATACAGTGGGACATTCTTTGCATATTGTCACGGGGTGTGTGAATGGGGCTTAGGCGAATGAGAAATGATATCAGCCACAAAGAAAAGCAATGGTCTGTGACCAAATGCTTGCTCTTCTATGCATATGTTCTCTGAGATTGAGGGCTTTAGTTGCCATATAAATGCAAATGACAGGCTGGTATATTTGACATAATGTGCAATTATGAGTCAAATTGGGATTTTACTCAGTCTCATCCACTTTACTGTTTGCAAAGTATGATGTGCCGCAGACATGCTCATAAAATCCCACAGAGTAGTAGGACTTTAGACATAAAGATGGCTGTTCGACTTTAGAATGAGAAAAAAAGATTAAGACTCTGGTGTCCAGGATTAATGAGCTTTAATTATTTTATGAGATATATAATATTCTGTTTGGTTGAGTAAGCAACCTACATTGTCAGAAAGATGATTTATTAGGTCTATATGATTGTAATAAAGGAAAATAACCTCTGGATGGTGCAATTTCACCTTTTTCCACCCTCTGGTTGGAATGCTCAGATCCCACTCTGAGTCAGGGATGAGTTGAGGACTTTAAGTAAGAGGGGAGCGGGAGATCGACAGACCGATTGGTGCTGCAGCTGCAGTGATGCGGATCCTGTACTGGTCTGTTGTGGTGAAGAGAGAGCGAAGCTCTCAATTTACCGGTCGGTCTGTGTCCCCACCGTCACCTATGGTCATGAGCTTTGGATAGCGACCGAAAGAACAAGATCACGGCCTTTCTCTTAGAGATAGGATGAGGTGTTCCAGGCATGTCCCACTGGGAGGAGGCCCCTAGGCAGACCCAGGACACGCTTCAGAGATTATATCTCTCGGCTGGCCTGGGAATGCCTTGGTGTTGCCCTGGACAAGCTCGAGGAGGTGGCTAGGGAGAGAAATGGTCTGGGCTTCTCTGCTTAGGCTATTGCCCCCTGTGACCCGGTCCTGTATAAGCGGAAGAAAATGGTTGGATGGTCTTTGATGGTTGCGTCTTTTTGATTTTGTCAGATCCCTAAAAGGCCAACCCTGAGTTTAAATCCAAGAGCAGTCATGCTGACTGAAGGATTCATGGTTACTGAAATTATTCTTGGATCTTTTTTTGTGCCCCCATTAATTTACACAGACTCACCAACATTGGACAGCAGGAGATTAGAAAAATCTTGTCTGATGTGATGAGTCTCGATTTCTGCTCACTTGCTACTGCATTAGAGAGCTTTGAGTTGTGGTGGAGTGACAGGTTCACTTCCAACCCACAAATCTGTAGCAACTCCTTCATGCTGTCAGTATGAAGCAAAATGTCAGAGGAAATGTTGTTGAATCTGTGCCACTAGCGTTCAAATGGTCGTTGAATGTAAGTCCCTAAGTCTGTAAAAACAGAAATTTTTCTTTTAGGCAAAGCCAGTTAGTTTGATCATTTATTGCACTGTATTTTCCCATTTCTGCACTACACTCTTGCTCTCCTGGTACTTTATTTCTGGTTTGTGGTGTCCACATATGATGTCCACAAATACCTCACTGAGGTGTCACTGTTGAGTAAAGTTGAAAAAAGAGACTTGGTTGAAGCAACAGCTGTTCAAGTGTTAATTATTAAGATTGCTGTGCTAAGGGCTCAACAGTTGCTTTACACTGGAGTAAATTTAGAGTCATTAGCGAAAGGAACTGATGATAGGAGGACCGGAATCATGCTGTTATACTATATGCAGCAGTTATTTTAGACACATAGACCATTTAAAGCTGTTTAAACAATGTGAATTCGCTGACAGAGTCACTTCAAATCACCTCATGAATCACAGAGTTAAATTGTGAATAAACAAGTTCAATAAAGTGAAGGATGACTGAAAAATTGTTTGCTTTACTCTGAGAAACATAAAATGCCATTCACTTCCTGTTATTATATCAGTTTAATGAACTACTTTTACATTTGCTACAAAGTACTGACTGCCCTTTTTAAACTACTTTATAGTAAGTACTACCTGTTTACTACTACTTGTCTAGGGGGAAAGTTCCTGCAAGAAACTGACTAAATGGAGAATATCATGTTCCCTTCATCCCTTTTGAAGTTTTCTGGAGAGTCTGAACCCTCAAAAATACACATCTGTTAATATAATCATCATGTTTCTTTTGAAACAGTACAGTTATCTCAGAAAAATGAGTTTAAGGATAACTGAGCTTTATAAGTTGTAAAGGAGTATGAAAATAAGTCAGAATTCTAGATTAATCCGATTTTGCTCAAAGTAATACTTTTAGACTTAATTAAGAGAAATGATTAGTTCCTTCATCGAATATCCAGTATATGTGTTACACTGTTGATATGTCAATACGATGAGAAATTGGTTGTAAAGCTTATTTTTATCTGGCTTTCTGTCATCAAATATGTGTACGTTCAGTGGATTTTTCTTCCAAATATATTCGGCCACATACTCTGCTACTTATCAGGTTTAGCACATCCCGAATCACAAGTGAAAGTACTCTAATAAGGCTGTTAGAGGATATCTAATGACTCCATGTGTCATATGGCGCAGTATTCAGTACTCTTTGCCTCCAAACAGTGTCTCAAACTGAGTGACCTTAACTCAATATCCTGTCTGCTATCAATGAGATTATGCAGGCATGCTAACAAAAGGAAATTTGCTCTCACAGGGATTGACCAACAGCCATTTATAGTGACTCATGACTCAGAGGTAAGTCATGGCAGCGCTGCCTCAGACCACACTGTACAAGCTTGCATTTTATAATAAGTCATAGTGGGAACAACGGGTTATCACCAGGACTGTCGTTTTATATGCTGAGTCATAGCTCGAGTGGAGATAAACTTTTCACTGCAGTTACAAAGACTAGGTTTACCACAGCTATATAAGGAAAGAGAAAAGACCCACCTGGACTGTGAGTCATGTGTGTTCATGTAGTACCAGGGAGAAGTCGTATGAGCAGAGTCACACAGTGCTGATGAGCAACAAACATATGAGTCTGTTGTACCAGTCAGGACACTCACACGGACCCATTTCCCTGCAGGGTCATCCTGTCAATCCTTGAAAAGCTAAAAGGGAATATTTATTACTGGGTTCCTATCCTTTGTTTTTCTGGGAATATCAAACAAATAGTTTAAAATTAAATATATATAATACTGAACTTTTATTTTGAGAAAAATAACAGCAGGTGCTATTGGGCAGTAAAGTTCATAATTCAGTGGGTGTATGGGGGTAATACAAGCAGTTAATACCATTTTACATTTGCACTGAGAGGAAATCTATCTCAGGAAACTTGGCTTTATGGGAAATGTTCTTTGCTTCTGCTTTATTTTACTAGTTTGAGCCAGCGTGACATCAAACAGTGAAGTTTTATTCCTATTGGCCTTTTCAAACAAATAACAGCCATTCAGAATGCTGTGACTGGCAAAAAGAGACATTACAATGACTTTAATTTATTAATTTTTTTAATTCATAGCAGCAACATTGGGTTATTGCAAAATAAATAAATGCAAAAATAAATAAATGCAAAAAGAAAGGCAACACAATTTCGTAAGTTTTGGATGTTATGTGCAGCACTGTTGCCTCATAAGAAGGTCCTGGGTTTGAATCCACAATCTGGCCAGTACCTTTCTGTGTGGCGGTTGCATATTCTTTCTAGGTACTTGAGCTTCCTCACACAGTCCATAGACATGCAATTAGTGTGATCAAGTTAATTAGTGATTCTAAATCACCCGTAGGTATGAATGTGAGTGTGAATGGTTGTCTCTCTCTATGTAAGCCCTGCAACAGACTGGCAACCTAGCCAGGGTGTACGCTGCCTCATGCCCTTTGGTAGCTGGGATAGGCTCCAGCTCTCCTGTGACCCTAAATTGGATAAACAGAGGAGAATAGACAAGCAGTGTTGTTGAACATATTGAGTAATAACTTACAGTACAAGATGTTAAAAAAAGAAAAGAAAGGCGTTGTCGCAACAAATGCAACTAGAAGTACTTGGCAGGTTTTCTAATTTAAGGAGATTAGATCAGACATTTGGATTGCAGAGGTGCCGTTATAAAGAGCTGTCACTACAAAGCGTGCTCACTAAAAAAGTACTAAGACCAAGTATATGGTTTAACATGACTTTATTTGGAGGAAAAGTGGGTCTGCACACCAACCCAACAAAACTTCATCCCAAATGTAGAGCACGGTGGAGGGATCATCATGACTTGGGGCTGTTTTGTCACTGCTGAGCCTGGATCCTTTGAAATCATTGAGGGAAGCATACATTCAAAATTGTGTCCAGATATTTTATTTAGGGGAATATGAGGAGAACCATACAGAAGTAAATGAAAAGCCTCCCCCCCAAAAAAACAAAAAAAACAAAAAACAAACCAGAAAACAAAACCCGCATGTTTTTGAATGATCGAGTCGAGACTAAATTCTGACCCCTTAGCCCAACTAAAATACTGTAGCTGGACCTGAAGATGGCTGCTCTATTTAGGCATCCCAGAAATACTGAATTGAAACAGCTCTGCGAAAATGAACCTTCCTAATTTAATCATCATCAGTGTGCAATTCTCATAAGCAGCTACAGGAAATGGAGGTTGTTGCCGCTTTCTATGAGTTATAATGGCAAGAGTTCACTCGTGTGATTGTTTTTTAACCTGCATTGTGTGTTAGTTCAGTCAGATTGAAGGCTGCAAAATAATTTAAAAAGAATGCACTCTCAAGTTTTTCTTGCAGTTGTGTGATATATATTTCTAATAACTGCAAACAACCAATAAGGGCAGGTTTATAAAGACTGACTATGAAGATTTAGCCGAGTGACAGGCAATTAGACTGAGAAGAAAAATAGCTGTCTTCCTGTTATTCATAGCAGAGTGAGTTGCGCAACGGCACAAAGTTTCAAAAGATCTGTCACAAGGGATTTGGGCCGAACACCATTTCCTGTGTTTGAGTAGATGAGCTGGTAAAAAGAGTGGCGTCATACACAAAATAAGTGCCGGAACAAAACAATCTGTATACCAATGTGGAAACAGAGTCTCTTTTGATGGGTCTGCATACAAAAGTGAAAGCACAAGAAGGCACAACGAACTGTCATTTATAGAGTAGTGAAGTGAGAAAGGAAGGGCCTACTGCATGTGGAAGGGTGTGTGTGTGTTTGCCTGTGTGTGCGTGATAGTTATGATGTTGATTGGTACACCATGTGCTCACTCTACCATCCCTGGAGGAGCTGTCATAAGCTGTTGAACGATTGATGGCTCTCTCAGAGGGAAAACACAGCGTCCTGTTATTGCCAAGAGGATCAGTGTTAACACTTTTATATGGCACCAAGTGGTTTTCCCTGGGCTCTGTTCACTCATGAACTGGTATATGTCAAACACACACAAACAAACGCATGCAGGCAGTCACGCCAACTTTATATATGTGAGTGGTTCTCAGAGAGAGGAGCTGGCGTGACAGATCAGGAGAAAGAATTTTTTTAAAAATGAAGTCAGAGAATATTGCACCAATTTTTTTTATTTTATTATTATTATAATTAAACTTGTTCCTTTTTATTTTTAATGACAGCAAAAGGTTTTTGGAGGAATATGCTTTTTTTTCTCTAGCAGGGCATGCCAGAAAAACTTTGAGAATCTGTGGTGAAACATGATTGTTTCTCATGAAGAATGGTGAATGGTAGATTTTGCAGATTTAATTAGAGAAAGATTTGTACAATTTTCATGGCCAGGTAAAATATTGTACTTTAAAATCACTGAGGTTATTTATTTCATTTTTAACACCTAAAAATGTGTAATCTTCTGACATAAAAATTGTGGATTTTATTGTTAAATCATACACAGGGTCGTTAAAAGGTGATCTTCTTTGACAAACTATGAACAGCAAAATATGTAACATTTGGAGGAATCACTCTGTTTCAGTGTCTAGTTTTACTAGTAATCCATTACATTCGAACTGAAACACCTCTGTGAGGGGTTTTTAAGCAGGACTTTTGTAGCATTTACTTATCAATTTTTGTGTATTTTTGTTGCTCTTTATACAGCTGTAGCAACTGTCAAATACAAAATTTTATATGTGATAATCCAAAACCCAGACCCTCTGAAAACTCTAAACAGTATATTTTGCAAACATTTGCAGAAAGTAACCAACAGAATACAAAAGATCTGTGTTTATTGTCGTATCCAATATATAACTTTTAAATTTATCATTTATTTTATTTACTGAAATAAAAGTGTGCTGAAATTTTAGATGAAGTTGGGGTTGGTACACATGAGCGATTAATTAAACTTTCTGGTGGATGCTGACTGAATTTAAGAGGTTATTTACATCTAAGTTCAAATGTTATAATCTTCAGCATCTGTCTTTTTTAAGTTGGCTAATAACTGGTCATCTGCTTCCCTATCACATCCATCCAGAGTCCCACAGTTTGAATGCCTCTCCACTGGGACATTATGACGTCAAAGACCCACCCACACCCACACACACACACTGAACCAAGTCCCCTGAGGTTGCTGCCAGCACAATGTCATTATCATCCATCGGATTGCAGTGGCCACTGCCCATTGAGTCTCGCTGACGTTCCTTTTGTGCTCAGTAATTCTTCTCACAGAAGCCCACAACCCCAACCCCCACCCATACATCCCGTCCCACCGCCTGTCTACTGCGGCCCATCTGTAATCCCATCCCCCCACCGTGCACCCCCATATCCGCCCCGTCTCGGCCTGCACTTCTCCAAAACAAACCAGCTGTCTTGGCCGGTCGTGTCCCCGGGGGCGTAAACAGGTGTCGAGAGGGCCGCGGGGCCTCCGTGTGTGACACACGGCCACATGCTCCTTCAGCCTTGTCCTCCAACCTGCCAACACACCACAGAGCGAGAGAGTGGTGTGTTTTACACTTCTTTGAACTTGATTGTTACTACAGACAAGGAGCTGTTGATAGCTGGGACTGCACATAAAACCTAATCTCTACAGGTCAAAGCAGCTGCTCGCACTAAGTGCTTGTGATAGTTTCCTCACAGTCATTGAGACCTTTTTTTTTATTTTTTAGAAACTTTTTGCTCAGGGGTGAGAATTCATTTAACAAAGATGGCGTGTACGAAGAAAGAACCTTGACATGCCTGTAGCAGATATAAAAATACACACTGCTGTGCAACCAAAATAGATGAAAGGAGAGGGGTATGTCCTGCTGAGCTTAAAGCCAGATGTATTTTTAGCACAAACTTCACACTGTGCATAGGAGTGGAGGAGGGGGCTTGCTGGCTGGATGCAGGTCAATGCACTTGTACACACATACCAAAATGGTAACAGCAGGTCAATTCCACTATAGTTGTATAATTCTGAACAGTCAGTGGAGGCAGTGAGCAAAAGTTGGCACCTCACCACCATCACAATCCTCATCTATGTGTCCACTGTGGGCCATTTGAATTCCAGCTGTGTGAGTTCTTCTTCTACTGTGTGACTAGCAGATTTGTAAACGTAATCCAAGCAAGTGCACCGGCTTCTTTGTGCAGAGCGTTCACATTTTACGACTCTTTCAAGTGCCTGCTAATAAGATACCCGACTTTGGAAACTGTGCTTGAAAGCAGTAAAGTCTTTCTTTTGAAGCTGCAGGAACAAAGGCAGCTTCACACCCTAAACAGTCCCGCTATCACTCTCTCTGCGGTGAGCTCAGCGGCACTGCACGGCCTATTGTACATCTGCCACTTGACTCCTTGACACTGAAACAGGGAGTGTGTGTGAAAGGTGGGGCGGTGGGGGTGTTTAGGCCTACATGTGCATGTGTCAAGCTGTACTTGTGCTTTAGTGGAGCTGAGCCAAGCTGCGAAGCCAAACTGCCACCTTGTTGATTCCTGTGTTCATGTGTAAAACAAGCTGAGGCAAGTTAGTGGCTCATCTCTTGCTTTCGTGTATGACTCCTATCACCTTCCATCTTTACAGCAGCCCCAGAGTTATTCACCCATCTGGAGACAAAACAAGCCAGTAGCAATTACTGGAAACTCTTTGCGCTAGAGATGCTGAATGTCAAACCTCAAGCCTTTATTCAACAAAAACACAGGCACGGCTGTATTCTTATGCAACCTCGGTTATGTGGCTGACAGCCAGGCAATTAAGCATGTGTGGATTTCTAAAAGTAAAATGGAAAAGAAGCATAGAGTATGTTTTCCAGCTGAAGTTGGAAACCTACACTTATTTTTAAAAAGACCACGTGGTTGGAGAAAAGAACAGCTCTTTTGATTATAATTATGTCTCACAGATAAACTGAAACACAACAGAGTCAACGTTTTTTTTTTATTTAGACAGCTCCACTATGTCCTATACAGACTACTGAAACAAAAGAAAACAGAAGGAAAACAAGGACCTTATTTCATCAGAATTTTTGAAGTGAAGTCACATGCGAAAAAACAAAAACTGCCCAGTGTTACATAACTAAATCAAGTGATCTGTTGTGAATGCTCATTTAGACACAGCCACATGGAGGTTTATCAGCAATAACAGGGAAAAGGATGGAGATTGCGCAATATCAGCGAAGCACATTTGGCCAGCTGCTCAGACTGGCCTTTCATGGGTCTGCTGTGCAGTCTGAAGTCTGAATGGAGACTCTCAGCAGCAGCTCATGCATTTGCATTTGATGCAGACTCTTAGCAGACTTCAGTCGGCGGATCCAGCACCCGCGGATGACTCTGAACTTAACCAAAAACTTTGCTCGTGGAAGGTTAGTGCATTCAGAGACGTAAAAAAGCTATCACGACGCTTTCGTTTCTGCCTTCGAGCTAGCGACGCAGTTTTGGGTGTGACTCAGTGAGGTGTATTGAGACTAGCTCGGCCTGAAAGAGTGCAGACGGAACTAGGTTTTCTGGCGGAGTAGCACTAAATCCACAGCGCAACAAACTACCGGTGCACAGTTCACCGCTGAGCTCGAGACAGACTGAGCGAGTCCGCTAAAACCGCTCGGTGTGACTCCGAGATATGTTTTGTGTGACTTAAAAAAAAAAGTCAACAGCAGTTTGTCTTTAGCGCAGTACCGCCGTCGTCTCCACTACTTGGAGCGCTTTAGGGACACTTGTTCCTCTGTGTTTTGTCCAAACTGACGGACTTGTCGACACTGGACGGACTTCAGCTGAACTCAAAAGATGTCAATTTTGCCTTTCACTCCCCCCATTGTCAAAAGACTTTTGGGCTGGAAGAAGGGAGAGCAGAACGGCCAGGAGGAGAAGTGGTGTGAAAAAGCGGTGAAGAGCCTGGTGAAGAAGCTGAAGAAGACGGGACAGCTGGACGAACTGGAAAAAGCCATCACCACCCAGAATATCAACACGAAATGCATCACTATACCGAGGTAAGGAGAGTTTGAGCGTTGATGTTGACCGTGAAATCAGCATCCTAGCTAGCTGTACACTTAGTAGCTCCCCCCTGGGGGTTATTACTTAAGCTGATTTCATTACAGCTTTGTTACAGAAAACTCAAAAAGGTCTCCCCCCTGGTCTCTGCCATCCTCGGCGCCTTGCACATGTATGGCATCATTGCTCGACTTGAGAAGTTGACATTTCCACTTCCTTTCTGGCGTCAATATTTCAAACTGTTGATTTCCTTTACGTGTTTATTGTGAAGCAACATGGTGGCTAAGGTGCTGCTTAAAGAGCTAGCGTTGGACCATGAGCAGAGCTAGCAGATCATGTCTGAAACATCTCGGCGGCGAGCTGCTGGGGCATCACGCTGTCATCGTGTGCACACTTCACTTTTAGCGAGCAGCCTTCAGCACTTTCTTATTATCACATCAGGATTCAGCTGAGGGTGTTTTGCTGAAAAAAAGGGTACAGTCTATGCATTAACTAGCCAGCAGAGCACATGCAGTGCAAAAGCATTAATGGAGTCCAAGTTATATAACTTGGCCTTAATCTGGGACGCTTTCTAGCGTTCTTAGTGCGTAGGCGAGCCCGTGGAGCTGGCTTCTTTCTCTCAGCCTGCACAGCCATTTGTCCATCAACACATTATTTAGAACAAATAACCAACACTGGCATTTGTCAGCAAATCACAGCTGGTAGCTTCTGTGAGTCACTTCTCTCCTGAGCAGTCATTTTCCTCCCCCGATGAGAGGCTGTGCTTGTTAAGGCCTCTGAGGTGCACAATGTAAACACAAATCTTGGATTTTACCCGTGCCACTCTTTAAAATGTATGTGTGGTATTACTGCAGTGTTGATTTTTCAAGTAACTCTCAGTTGCCGGTTGTTTTAGTACACCTTAATCCACCCAATGTGCAGAGATAAACTGATTAGTCAACTTGAAAGTTCTTGTCCGTTACACGGATGATCAATTTGAGTCATTTTGCATACTGGCATGTGTCAGCTTTCATGATGTGGTTTTTAAGGGGCATCCCTTTGAGATAAGATACTTAGCATATAATTAACACCTGTGTCAGTAATAAAAAGCTGTGTCTACAGATGGAAAATGACTCCAGTCTGTTGTGCAGAAGAAGCCAGTGGTCTGCAGCCTCCAAAATAGCTATAAGAGCCTGTTACACCTCCCTGTAACAGTTCTAAAAACTGAACATTATACATTTTGTTTTGGAGATGTCATATTAAACTGAATTAATTTTAACCAGGTGCAACTGCAGCGGAAGAAAATGGGTGGATGGACAGGTGGAACTTGTATTGAAAGTACAGTGTGTGCTCACATGTATTTTACTTCTTCTGCTTTCTCCACTTTTACAAATAAACTCTCCATACATTTGCTTGCATCCGCAAAATCTCACTAGTGTTTGTCGGCTATTCAGATTTAATAGCATACTGTCAGATGAAAATTGAGCCTCAGTGGGGCACTCCCACATTCTTCATTGCCACAAGTGTGCATATTACGGCTTGCACAGGCCTGGGCCAGCGTTCAGAATTAAGCCTACCCAGAAAGTTAAATAATGTTTGCCATGATCCAGGTTTCATATTTCCCACCACTAATGCAGAAGGGAAGAGGTGGAGTGCATTAAGATGACCCCAGATCAGAGCTGGCTGTCAGTGTTGGCTAACAGAGTCCCTGGAGAGCTGCTGTTTCTATTAATTCCCCCACGTTTTGGCTTGCTGACAGCAGCTGCTTGCATGTTCAGGCCTGTCCACAGGGAGGTCAGCTTCTATCTCTCTGATACATGAACTCCCTGTTCAAGCTCATTGCTACCCCTCTTAATGGTGGTTTGCAGTGATGCTGAGTGGAAGGAAGGAAGCGGGCTCTGTGTATATTGATTAAATCAATAGTTGTATATGGTTGGGGAATAGCAGGAATATTATATCACATGTCAGTGGTGTACATTGAGATAGAGTTATGGGGAAAGAAAGGATCAGATCTCAGCGGGCCAAGTGACAGAATATTATATTGAAATCTCAAGGCTATTTTTTTTCCTGTCGTGTCAAGCACACTTATTTCTTTTTGTGTATGTGAGTTTAGTCTGTCAGATGAATCTTAGAATCAGCTGGGGAGCTTTGGGAAAGACTAGTTGTTTTTGAATGGCTGTGAGCTGCTAGATAACACTTAAAAAAATTACAGGATTATCTGTGGAAACTGTATAACAGCTTGGTGAGTTTGGTGGTTAAGTTATTTTTGGGGTGGAGGGCATTGACGTGGTCAGTGGGGCTGCATGTGGGTGTAGGTGTGCCTTTATCTTATGAAAAAACATTAGTCATGTTCCCAGTTGAGGTCAAAACAAAGTACTGCAGGCTTTGACTGTTACTCAGGGAGTGCCATTGCTTTACTTGCCTTTTAGTGGTTTTTGACAATGAGCTGTTTTACTCATTTAAGACGTAAGTAAAAGTTTAAACCTCTGTCCAAGTTCAAGCCTGACTCATTCAGCAATGAGCAGCTGTGGTACTGACCTACCCTCTTCTTTTCTCCGTTGGTCCTATTAAAGTCCTGTCTTCCTGTGAGCTGTAAACTTGGGTTAGCCGAAAACACTGGTGTGTAAAGTGCGTCAAGCCACTATGAGTTTCTGATGCATGAGGGATGGATGTGTAGTGTGACAGCCTGCTGTGTGTTTGAGTGTGACAAGATGACTAACAGATGTGTGTCCTGTTGTTTACCAAGACCTTTATCTATAAACAGGAGCCAAGTTGTGTTTCCGTTATACCAGGGTAAACTGGGAGCAGAGTTAAATATAGTTACAAAGTCAGTAGGGGGAGGAGGTCAGGGTGGTTGGATAGGTCAACAAAACCTCAAGCTTTAAGACCAAACATGTACATGTGCTTCCTGTTTCCTAAGCATAGTAAATGTTGTTTTCTTTCTGAGCTATGGTCATGATTGTTTCCTAACTTCAACCAAGATTACGCAGGCTTTTTAGCCTTAAGGAAGTAGTTACTTTACCCAGACCACATTTTTAAAGCAAACTTTTGCATTTCACATTTTAACCTAAACCCCTGACCTTTTCCCAACCCTAACCAGGTCACTTTTCTTCTCTCCCAAACTCCAGCCATAGTGGTGTCCATTCTTGAGTGGTTTTCTGTTCAGAGAAGTGACTTGTTTTGTTACTGTTTTGGGTGACACCAACATCTACCACGTAAAGTTCCTTTTTAAATTTTTTGGTTCATTGACGCCCCCCCCCCACACACACACAAATTAAAACCCTTTGTCAACTATTGCCACACAGTCAAAGTTAATGTAAACATTGACACTTAAAGTTTTTGAGGTTGAACTTTAGTTGCAAAGTAATTGGGAGGCAGTGGTTGAGCAAATCACAAGGTTGCAAACACTGTAACAAAAAATGCCATATTGATTAAAAACAATGTAATCTCTTCCAGTACCTCCTTCAAAGATATATCTATAGACGGTATAAAAGAAGGACATTGCTACCGTGAGGTCACCTATTGGTTGCTTTAAACCCTTTTTGAAGCCTTTTGAGTGTTTGCTTCATTGCCATCTTGGTTGCAAAAATGTATTATTTATTTATTATTA
This sequence comes from Etia nguti, assembly GCA_015106755.1. NCBI lineage: Eukaryota > Metazoa > Chordata > Actinopteri > Cichliformes > Cichlidae > Etia > Etia nguti. Next base: position 21,722 of record VUQG01036974.1, read on the forward strand.
AATTTATTATTACTACAGCATCTTTTTTTGTTTGTTTGTTTTTGTTTTTTATGGATTGCATAGATTAGTCTACAAGCAAACAGTTGACCTTCACCACACACCATTTTTGCTGTTATAAATAGGAGGATCTCTGAAACAGACTTTGTAAAACACCTCTTAGAGATGGACTGTCTTCTGTAAATACTAATTTGTGACTGTCAGTTAGGTCAGCCACTAATAACTGTTGCCGCGTTGATCAATCTCTTAATGTTTTGGTTACTCAAGTAATTAAGAAGATTTATAAAATGACAGAAACAACAAAAATACACTTTGTTTGTGCAGCCCAAGTTGAGACTTTCAGATACGTTTTGTTTAAAAGCGTATAGCATAAAGATTATAATCATATAAGTGAGATTAAGACAAAGCGTGTTGGTTTTTGGGAAGCTGGAATCAGATATCGACTTGAAGTTTTCTGAAATAGCAAGTTATACAAGTTGCTGAATTACTGGTAATTGTCTGTCAGTCGAGGAATCAGTAGATCCTGTACTTACAGTATAATGTGCGAACTAATCACAAACAAAACTTGTGGAAGATACAGTACTGTTTTTGACCTGATTTTAATTTGTGTATGATAGTTGTTGTGACAATGGGTAGACAACCTCACACTCAATGTGTTGTCTAGTTTTTTTGTGTCAAATGTTTAAGAATTATTACACAATGATGCACCTGTGCATAAAGGGTCTGTCATGTTTGAACAGGGGTAACTTTTTAATGAAAAAGCTTAATGGGTATCAAACAATCCTTAGAAAGACACACCCATCAAAGTTGTATCTTCTGTGTGTGCTTAAAAAAATATATGGGGTTAATGTGTTGCAACAGTTCCACACTGGCGGTAAAAAGACATTGAGACATTTTCCATTGTCTTAATATCATGTGTGATACGTGTACTGTGGACAGTGTGAGTTTTATATTCACAGAGCCTGGGGGAGTGGATTCCTCACCTTTTATCTTAATTTTCTCTGAAATTGAGCCAGGGATGGTGAGAGGGTTTGTCTTATGTACACACATCCCTCCTGGCACTAAGGTTACAGTCTGATTCACACTGCATGTTGGGGCAGGAGGGGGTGTAGGAGCTTCAAGTTCAGAAGTAAAAGATGGGATGAAATGAGAGAGACGGGGATAGAGAGACTGGACTAAGAGTGAGAAGGACTGTATCCACACTGTTGTTTCTTTACACATCACTGTTGAAAGTACTTCAACAATACAGTTCTTGATTAAGGAAATTCCTTTTGTTGATTTTTGTCAGACCATCATGTTTTTCCACCTTATCAGTGTGCAGCAGTTATGTAAAGATGGCTTTGTGATCCACAACAGCACAATTTAATCCTGAAATGTAGAATGAAAACCAACAGATTTACTTTTGCTGTACACTTGGTGTCTTTTTATATTTGCTGCTTTTGGTCAATACTCCTTCCTGTTAGTCAATAAAATTAAAGCAGTATTTATTTTCCTCCTCATTATAAAAACTGTGGACACTTGTTCACTGTATAATTAAAAGCACTGAAAGAGAGATGTAGAGGAAAAAAGTACAAAGGAGATAATGTGGGAATCCAGAGTGCAGAAGAGAAGTATGGAATTCCCAGTGTTCGAAGGAATTTGTTGTTATAATGGGTAAATGTGCTTTAATGAGGGAATCCTCAAGACATTAATGGGTGACCAAAAACACAGTTGACATATGGGAGGTGTATGAAAGAGAAAGGTAAACCAGAAAGCCAAGGGGTGAGATGAAGGAAACTGAGGAAGCAGACTCTTTGGCAAGCTGCAGCATCTTGGATTCTTATCAGAGGGAGACGGTGGTTAGTGCGGTTCACACGCAAAAAAAAATATACCCGCTAATAGCTGAGATAGAGCTGGTTTGTTTGCCTTCTAGACAGCATTTGAACATCAAAAGAGATGTGTCTGCGTGTGTCTGGGTGGCAGACTAGACTTCATTAAATGCATACTGACACACACTGCCAAACACATACAGCATACTGTTCATACAGTGTGCACAGCGGCCCTGTCATGTCATTGTGCCCTTGTCAGACTCAGAGTTAATTTTGTCTCATTCAAATCATCTGGTGATTTTTGTAAGCGTAGGCAATTGTCACTACAGAGGAGCAAGCATGTCGATGATCAGTCAGATGTGTCTGAGTTAGGAGCACGAAAGTAAAAACATAATGAGCCTCCATGGTTCGGGACCTTGTCTGTTAGAGAGAGATGTGGTGCAGTTTTAAAGTGGAACAACAACAGAGCTGGTATTTGCTCATTCTTGTGCTAATTATATGGGCAGAGCAGGCAAAACAACTCTAGACGCATGCTAAAAGCACTTTAAGGAAGTGTCTTAAAGAACTTTACTGCTGCACGCTTTGCAAAGATGATATGGAGCTGCCAGACAACTGAGCAGAACCAGGGAGATCTTTTCACGAAATTAACAGTCAGTGTGTTGCTTCATGATAAAAGTTTGAGTGCACAGCCACCCTCCAGAATACAAAGCACGCCAGGCTACAGAATTGTGCAGTACATGTTGCCCTCCTACAAACAACCTGTCCAGAGTTCTTTGGGACTGGATTAAATAAAATAACTAAAACAACTAAAGCTGAATGGACTTGAGCCTCTTATGAAAGTTCTGGTTGTTCTATTCTGCACCCTAGTGTGATTGCCTGCTCAACCAAATCGCAGCGCAGGGGAAACCCTAACTAAAGGGCATGAGTGTGAAAGCACCCACAGAGGTTTGTGCCTGCTAAATGTTTTGGGGTTTTTTTGGTAGTTCCGTTCTGATCCCCCCCCCCCGCCCTCAAATAATAATTTTGTAATTTTCTGTTTATTTAGCTACTTATATTCTCACATAATCAAATCAACTGTGTGGCTTGTATAATTTCAGAAAACTGTAAGAAGTTCATCTTGTTTTATGCAACCAAAAATTCAACCCCACCTCAAAGAAATCAAACTTCATTCTCAAGTTATGAGAATGAAGAACGCAAAGTTTTCAAGGTAGGAAGCTGGAAGGCAAAATGACAAATGAATGTAAAACATTAGATTCATATTCTAGGCATGGTTTAACAAAATGCGTCATCACCTTGTTAAATGAGGACACACACTTTGTCATTCACTTTCATGTCAAGTATCACACCTGGGTCACCTGAGACAGTGTTGTTCAACAGGGACTCGGTACAGACGGGTCACAGAGAGTTTATGTGTGTTGTCTGTCTGTGTGTGGTTGGCGTCTCTAATGACAGTGACAAGTCGGCCTCTTCAGGATTGGGTTCAGGATTCCTGTCATTGTTTGATTTACTTGACTGAAAGGGAATACTGCTGTGAGTCATGACTGAAGTCTGTGTTTGTAGACAGTAGTAACTGTGTTGTTGTGCTTACTTTGTTTGGACCTTTAAAAAAAAGAGTTTAGTGTCCTCGCTACTGTTGGGCAGTAATTTCTTAGTTAAATCACATGGTGATGTCATCCTAATATTGTTGCATTTTTGTTGAGGATATCATTGATTGTACAAACAATAACAGGATTTATTTAAGATCCTGGTCAATTTATAGGTGTAAGGTGTATATGCCATGCCTGAAGTTTGGTGCTCATCGTGCTTCTGTTTTCTGTTCCTTCAAAGAAAATAAACAGAAATACTGACTGTAGAATTCAGGTTTCTTAACTATACGTTAATAGATATAAATATATTTATGCCATTGTACATGACTCTGTGTGCGTGTGTGCATGTAGTTAGTCAGCTTAGAGGAATGCTCTTTCAGACTGCTGGGGCCTTGAGGAGGGTGTGGGCTGCTGTTTGGTTTGTGGCTTGCACCACGGGTGGAAGGGTTAGAGACACAGCTCTGCCTCGACTTGGCCCTAGCCTGTCTCACTATCTGCGGGGGAGTGCACATGCAGAAACACACACACAGACGTGTTCTCCAGACAACAAATGCTCCTTTGTGCTCCACTGGCCACTGCCACTGCCACCTCCACCACCACCACCGCTGCTGCTGCTGGTGCTTCAGGTGCTAGGCTAAAGCTGGGTGTGTGGGGGCAGGCCAGTTGATTTGAAGGAGTAGGGGTTTTAAAGCAGGGAGAGGAAGTACAGGTGAAAGTCATAAAATACAGAAATTACGCAATGACTTTTTGTGTGATAAGTGTTTCTTACTGAAGTTGCCATAGTCGTTTAGGACTTGCTAAAAACATAAGAAACAGGAAAGAAACATGAGTCTTTCTTGGCCACTGGGTGAAAAAGGTTTGATAGGCTGAAACATTTTATCAAGATGAGCGGTGACTTTGAGGTCTTCTTACACTTTGCCGTCAATGACACCTGAAATAGTGACATGGGAAACTTTGGGCAGAAACATGATAAGAAATACTTTAGATATTGTATTGTTTGTCTAGATGGATAGATGGATATATTATACTATAATTGTACCAAGTGTTGAGAAATGATTATACCACAACTCAATAAAGTAAATAAAATATAGAAAAAAATCAAAATACATCTAAAAGATAAAAGTTGCACAAACAAAGATCAGTTAGAAAGTTAATAGTAAAGAATGAAGAGCTCATTAAATCAATACCTAGACTGAATGTTCTAGGGAGATTGATAAGTAAAATCTACCAAATAAATGCAAGTGGCATGAGGTGGTTAGGATTTTGTTGGTCCTGTTGCCCCTAGGACAGACAGATTTTGGAGAAAGTGTTCAGGTGCCTGTCTTGTAAGTGGTGCAGATGTGGGCCAGGTTATTCATTTATTATCTGATTTTGATCTCAACATAAAGTATCTATGAATTATTAAATGTTTGGTGTTTTCTTAGCTGTTTTCTTTTGTGCGATAAATTAAGGTCATTACGGAGCATGTGTGTGCCGTGAACCCTGGATGCTTTCCTCCCCACAGTTTAGAAACCTGTGTGCTCGAATTCATACATGTCAGAATTGTTAAAAAGATGCTGGAGTGTTTGTCTGTTATCCTGACTGCTTATTCTTTATTAGGCTTTTGATTAGAATTCAAATTGTGTCATTTAAAAACTGTTTTCCTGTTCCTCAGCTCAGTTAACCAACACTAGAAATCTTACATACACACTTAAATCCTTGCTCCGAGAGTAATAGCAACTGTTTAGATTAGGCATGGAAAAACGAGAACTAACCCAGTTCTGAGCTTTAATGATATCATCATTTGGATTTTTGCCACTAAAGAATCAACAAGTTAAGGTCAGCTGTGAAATCATACTTTGAAGAATTTTTTTATAGTGGAAATTTCTCATTGAGGGATATCACTTCTAGTCGGAGGCTGACACAGCAGGGGGGTATCTGTTTTTAAGAATAAACATTAATTTATCATGAGAGATAAACCAGCCTACACTCTGCCCTACCCTAGGAAAAAATGCAACTGGACTGTGGACTGTAGAGAGAAATTTATTGATGACTTGCAGATGGAGTATTCTCTGTAATTCATCATCATGCTTCAGAAAGAGAGAGACGTACTGCTCCGCTCATTGACTGTTTGCAGTAAAACTAATGGCTCCCAGTCCTCCATTGTCTCCCCAGATTTTTGGAGTCCAGACTCTGTTATTTGTCGTCCAGCACTGCCAGTCGTTTGTCTGCTGGTTTCGTATTTCACATTAGGCCCTCCTTCACTGGTCCCAGCACACTTCAGCCCAATGATATCACCTATGGGCCAGACACCCCCTCCTTTCCTCCTTCCTCCACCTTTGTTAGAAATAGAGAAGTCTGATGGCTTTTCCAGAGAGAGTGGGAGGTTGGTGTGTGTCTGTGTGTGTGTGTGCGCGTGCAATATATTTTTCCGCTTCAGCCTCATCGTTGCTGGAATGCATTTGCAAGCCCATATATGTTTGGACATCAGTGATTAAATATATGTAAACTAAAGCATCTGAATGAAGACAACCTTTTGAAAAAAAAGTTTAACTAAAAAGTCAATTTACAACAATTTCTGATTGTTTTCACTTAATTCAATTTTTAGGCTCAAACCACTTTGCAAAACATGGAAATTACCAGACTTTACAACCCATTAATGTTCAGAGATTTAGCTTGAATCTGAAATGACTGGTCAGCTATGAAATTAGTTAGCTAACACATTTCTGTTTGTTGAGTAAACAATTATTATTTCAGCTGTACTAAATACACTATTTAGTCTTATTGTTTAAAAAAAAAACTTAGTGGAATCTGTTTCTATAGTTTTTTTTTAATTTGCAGCTGACAGTTGCTTTAGCAAACCAGAATAGATTACAACCACAGAAAGTATTATGTGGCAAGTGGGGTTAGATGATATCAGGATATGTAAAGTAAAATAAGGAAAACTTTTTGCAGAAGTGTTGCAATACTTACAATGTCGACACATGGTTCACGTGGTTGCATATATTGTGTTCATCTAGATGATTAGAGTATATCCACTACTGGAGAGATTAGGACTTAATTATCCCAGTCCAAATGTGAAATATCTTCCACGTGAACATTGGAGGTTGTTGCATTATTGCTGATGTGGAGATGGTGGCAGAGAAACTGGGCATCTCAGTCATACGTGAACTTCTCTTCAAAACTCTACAGTGCTCCAGAATCGCTGCTTTTCTTACTTTATAATATTGCCTGCCCCAATCATGTTGTGAGCTGTATTTTTTAGCAGTTGGCATAAATTTTTCAGGACATTAGCAACCACAGGAATACCATTGTGCACATGCAGGCTTGTAGCTAAAACAAGTATATTAGTGAACTAGCAACTTAGAAATGTGTTATTCTGGATGATCCTTCATGGATTATTTAATTGTCTTTCAGTTATCTAAAACATAATGCTGCATGCTCCCTCGTATCATCTGGCAGTGGCCGAGGAAGACAAAGAAAGTTTACAAAGAGGTTGGTTGCAGAGACAGTCCAGATTGTAACCAACTTTATTTTCCCAGTTGTGTTATGTCGTTGATTCTGTGTGATTCTGCAGTTTCAGATCCTTAAACTGTTGGGATAGTAAATGATTAGCCTGTGATGACGCTTGCACAGAAACAGCTCCTACATGGAGAAGCAAATTAAACAATTTTTTGCTTTGTCACAGGGCTAACAAAAAAATGATTTAAAGGTCACAGACTTCTGAGGTAGGTCTAACCGAAGGTAGAATTGGTGAATGATTTGTCTCTTCACATGTTGTTGTTGTTGGAAGCACCAGCCTCTGCTAAATGTCACCAGATTGAACCCCGACCAACAGGGCTACAACAGACTGGCCACAGACTTTATGAAAGGCACAAAGGCCATATCAGCCCAATAGCCCCTCACCCCCACCGCCCTCATCCCTCACTCAGCACTGCAATGGAGGCTGTGAGATCAGGACAGTGGGGCAGACGGAGGAGAGGCAAGGGG
>VUQG01036979.1:0-12809 GCA_015106755.1 Etia nguti
CACGTCTTCCTCCGACAGTTGCTGGTGCGAGCTGGCCTCGCTAACTCCCCTTCTGGCCGCGAAGGATTACCACTCACTCGCAGAAGAAGCGGATCGCATTCTCCTGGCTACCAGGAACTTCGGCATCCAGGCGATAGTTCCCTACTCACCGACGGTATCTCCCGCGCCCCCACCGATTCTCCCGGGGGCCTCCAACTCATCGATGGTGGCTGGGATAGCGGCACAGTGGAAAAGGGCTGTGTTTTTACCATCAGCGTGACAGCGCCATGCCTAGGGAAGGCCTAAGGCCTAGGGAAACTAGCCCGCCAGTCCTCTGTAGCTGCCACGACCGCTGGCGATAAGGAAAGGCTGCTCTTTATAGAGGAATCACGCTCAGGGAGACGTTTTCTGGTCGACTCTGGCTCCCAGAAGAGCCTCGGGAGCTCTCATGTCATCTTTGCATACCTCCACAATGGTATATCATTTAATCTTAAAAAAAATAGGAGATTTTCCGCGTACCACTAGAGAGAGCCCAAGTACCACTAGAGAGAGCCCAAGTACCACTAGTGGTACACGTACCACAGTTTGAGAATCACTGCTCTAGGGCTAATTAGCATACCTCAACGTAACGATGTGTACTTTTCCCAACAGTAACAATGTGTACTTTTCCCAACAGTAACAAGTACATAAACGCATCATTTCCTTTTCAACCAAATACAAAACTATTAGGTGAGAGGAAATATTCATTTTACTCTCAGATTTTTGGGTTTTACTGTTTAAATTTTTAAAAAGCACTCAATACATTCTTTTTTTTACATTTTTGCTTTTAGTTATTGGTAGTGCACGGGTTAGCACTGAGACCTGACGAAAAGTCTTCTGGGTTTGTGGTTATTAAGAATAGACAAATGAGAGGCTGTTTCCAAGTGTATAAATTATATTAATTAATGGACTGATATAACGACACTGAAAATGTTCTGCAGGAGAACCCCCACATCCCAATGTATTCTCCCCGGTGACGGATTAAAACCCACAAAAGGAGGTTGTTACGACTTTTCCACTGCCTCCAGTGAAGTCCTGTCCTACTCTTGCTACTACCAACCTGACATGGTTGTCATGTGCTTATGGACTGGTACTTACACAGCGCTTTTCTATTCTGAATACTCAAAGCCTGTTTTATTACAAGCCTCAATCATTCAGTCACACACATTCATACAAGTGCTCTTTTCAGTACTTAAGCATGTGGTCTAGCATCCATGATGGATGCATCAGAGGTAACTCAGGGTTATGGACTCCCAGGCTATAAAAGTTGACCCAGGTAAACTACTCAGCCTCGTTCCTGCTCTTGCAGCTCAACTCAGGCACATTAAACACAGCACAACTACTTATTGACACTTTCAGTTGTGCCAAAATAATATTCACCTGCACAACGTCTGTTTCGACTGACTTCTTTGAGCTTCACTTCAGGTGTTGCAGAACTCTTCTGTTGATTCCTGGATCGCTCGACTGATAAAACACACTTGTGCCACCGTCTTGTCGCCCTTCCTCTCGTTTACCTGTGTTGTTCTGTATCAGCCGACTCTGCTCTTATGACTGTTGCTTTTATGTGTTGTTGTTGTCTGCTGTTAACTGAGCCTTAGATAACAAAATCCAATCTATCTAGTGGTCATGTGAATTTTTTGGCACAGCATTTGGATTTCTTAAAGTGGAGTCAGTGTCTTTGAGATGTGCTGCTGAGAGCGAATTGAAAATGAGCTCATATTTTTCTTTAAATATTTTATTTCTGTTTTCTGTTGTGAATAAAAACTTTATGAGATTTGCAAATCATCACACTCTGTTTTTATTTTACATTTTACATAACTTTTTGAGTGTTAGCACAGTGCTTTGTGTTAGCATTAAAGATGTGAATAAAAGAGGTTAGCACGTTGCAGTTACAGGTGCTTATACGGCTTCAATGTCACATTCATGGGATTGGGTTGTTGTTCCTGGATTTCCACTGGATTAATCTCTTTATGTAACCCTGGTAACGTCATCACACAGCCATATCCATTTATATGTTTACATCACAGCTAGCTGCTGTATTCTCCTGAGCAACAGGTGTCGCCACTCAGAAAAAACCTCTGGATCAGTGCTGATATGGGACGAGAAGAAGTCCAGAGTTGGTTTTTTTTTTAGTTTTATCAACAAAATTGAATGTTTTCAAACTGTTGCAAAATTTTTCTCTATATAATCTGTCACTCTCTCTGAGCTTCTGCACTGATATATCATTAAAATGTCCGTAAAAACCGACACAGTCAAACACTTGTGTGTTTGCAGGAGGTGCATGACTGGCAGAAATGGGGGCTAGCGACGTCAGATGTGACGTCAATTTTGTTGTATGCACGGCAGGTGTAATGGGGCCTTTAGTTAATAAATTAAAAGTAATTAACGCTACTCAAAAGTTGGACATCGCGCTTCCAGTTTTATCCTATTTCGTGGTCCATGGTCAAAGGATTATAGTGCAAAGATATATGCTTGGTTAGGTGAGCATGGGCATGAGTAATCTGTCGTTAAAATCCTTTTTAAGAACTGAAGTACAGTTCATAGAGTTAATGTGGAGATTGTTTTGGCACAAACGGACCGGCATGCTCCTGTCCTCGTACGTCATAGATTGTGAAGTGATTCCCGCTCTGTATTACAGGAACTGAACTGAGTGTAGGTCTTTCCATTTAAACACCCACATTTATTTCCTTTTGAACACAAAAGCTCGAGTCCATCTCCACGAAACATTCAGCATTTGTCTGAGCTGATGCAAAGACGTGCAAGATAACTGAATTTATAACACTTCACACTTGTCAGCTCGGTAAAACAAAGTGCCAGATGCGAGGTCGGAGTAATGGCTTTCTGTCTGAGAAAAGATACGCAGCTTTGAAGCATGCTCGCATCGCGTGTGGTAAAGAAGAAGAAGGTAGCCTTTCAGGTTTCTATCTTTTCTAACACCCTTACCTTTGAACCTCTCGTCATACTGTTTTCACTGCATTTTGGAGGTAATCAAACACGTAAGAGTTCCAGTTTGGAGTCTTTTAAAGCTGTTCTTGCTCTTAGTCAAACTAATAGTAGGTGAGATGTTTAACCACACTTTTATTTACACTCTGCATCACTGGTTACAGTAGATTACTCTCAGCTAGCAGGGTTAGACAAACATTTCACAGGAAGTAATGAGTGCGTGTGTTTCAGCGAAATAAAGTCTGACTACAACTTTATTTTTATATTCACGCTTATTTACTGTGAGTGCTGGGACTAGGCCTTCACATGACCATAAAGACTATATGTGTGTTTGTGTGTGCGCGGGCACTGGGCCGTACTTTAATGTGCCACAGTGTTCTGCATCTCGTCCCCGAGTGTGACAGAAGCAGATGTTAAACTGAGCTCCGGCCGCGGGGCTTAGAACAAAACTCCCATCACACAAAGCTATTTCCCCCTCCGGACAGTGGCTCTGCAGGCCAGTTCAGCGCTTTTATCCAGTGTTCACTCCCTTTGTTCATCATAAATCCTCTGCTGATGCCAGGAGGGGGAGGAAAAAATAAAAAAACAGGAAAATGTCAACGCCCAAACTGGGACAAAAAGTTCTACTTGCACTGCTGCAGCTCAGGGATTTCAAAAAGGCTGTATTATTTTTTAATATTTTCCCTGTCTTCTCTTGATACTGATGTCATTGCCTCCTGAATGATTGGGCTGTCAGCGCATTTAGGTCACTGTATAGTTTTTGATGGACAGGTGACAGGGATGATGGGTAAACACCAGGAAGCCAGGATTAGCAAAGGGCGGACAGGTGTGCTATTTTAGCGCTTTATCGAATGCTTTCCTGTGAGTCTGTGTGCCACCGTTAAGTGACACAAACTGTACTATTTCCTAACCTCGCTGACATACAGCCGCTGTAACCCCTGTAAGCCAGTTTCAGGCCAGGGTTTTGAACTAGCAACCCGGCAGACACTTTGAGAGCATATTTCCCTCAGAGGCATTCGGGTCCAGACCTCTTGGCAGAGCGTTCTGACGGAGAGCAAACACATGTAACCAGTGGGAGTCAGCCCATCTGTCTCTGTCTCGGCTGTAGCAGCACGCACGGCCGCGCGCACACTCGCAAACACAATTCTTTATGAAAGTGAGACATGAGCCTGTGCCGGCAGTGACAAACGAACTGCACAGCGTAGGAAAACCAGTTAGAAGATGAAGTGACCAATAGATCAGACAACCGAGACTCTCCCTTTCTCACTTGCTCTGCTTTCATTCTCTTGAGTCTCTTGCTAACAGGATCTTAGTTAAAATCTGCAGGACTTTCTGTAACCCACAGAACCCATTTTCATGCATTTTTGCCTAGCAATATCTAATCATGCGCTTTGTTTTTAAAGATTTCTAGCTTCACTGCAGGTTACAGTTTCAAAGTGTGAAGAGCTACTGCTCCCCAATGCACAAAAATGTTACGTCCTTTTTAAAGATGGTTTAATTTTGTACCAATGCACTCTGTACAGTTGTGTGAAAAATAATCATATTGATCTCTATGATTCAATAACATGTAGAACCAACTTGAAGTAATTGGTTTCTGTCTGACTTTATCAGTCTCCCAAATAGTTGTGGTGGAATTTTGGCCCAGTACTTTCATTGAGGTTTGCAGGCTTTCGTTTACGCATGCTAACGTGCCAAAGCATGTCAGTCAGCTTGGACCGGACCATTGCAACACTTGCAAATATGTTGTAGATTTGCTGGTTCCTTTGGGATCTTTGTCATGTTGCATGATTCAGTTTAGCTGAGCTTTAGCTGTCAGACAGATGACCTCATACTTAACTCTAGAACACTTTGACATACAGAGGAGTTCATGGTCAGCTAGATGACTGCAAGATGTCAAAGTCTTGTGGCTGCAAAACAAGCCCAAGTCATCACCCATCCACCACCGTGCTTGACAGTTGGTATGGCGTGTTTGCGCTATTGCTTTTTGATTTTTACCACAAGTATAATTATGCATTATAGCCCAACATCTCCACTTTGGTTTTCTTCCACATTATTCAAGACTTGTGATGTCTGATGCCACTTTACAAACCTAACCTGTGTTTCCATGTTATTTTAGGGACAAGAGGCTTTCTGATGGCCACCCTTTCAAATAAGCCATCCTTCTTCGGTTTTCCTCTAATTGTACAGTTACAGATTTTAGCATGCGAGTCTCAGTGGTCATAGACTTCCATGCTAAACTGCCCTGTTAAACACCATTAAAAAGAGTGTTTACAACCTGGTATAACAACAGTTTGGGCCTCTATCAGTGATTCTATTCATAAAAGCTGCACAGAGGCTGATTTGTTGTTTTTAACTCTTCTACTGGTAAAGTTTAAAGGATCTTTGCTGCTTTGGTTGACAGGCGTCCCAACTCCGGGAGCTGTAACTTAGTATGCCAGTTTTCTATTTCTTTGACACAAAAATGTGATGTCACAGTGATACATTCAGTTTTTCAATTAATCCTCGATATCCAAGAGGATACTGCTACATGGACTAAATCATTCTTTTCCAGAGGAACTTATTTTGCTCTTAGCAATGAGGCTAAGTAAGTCATCCATTGTAAGGTTTCTTTCTTTCTTTCTTTCTTTCTTTCTTTCTTTCTTTCTTTCTGTTTTTATTCATGGAAAATAGTTCATCTGTCATGTGCTGTGAACACCACAAATAAAGTTACACTTTCCTTTCAGCACCATTGTATTAGTGACATCTCGAAACCTGGGGGCAAAAATGAAACCATCTGCATGGCTAGATACCAGCAGAGGTAAGTGAGAAAATGTCTACGTCTGTGAATAGTGTGAACCCTTTAATTCAAGTCTGGTGGCGATAAGGGTGGAAAGATAGGTGTGTGCATGTGTGTGACAGAAAGAGAAGGGGAAAAGAAAGCGAGAAAAAAGAGAGAGGGACAGATTGTGAGCGTGTGAGGAAAAGGCGGCGACGGGTTTCACCTAAAGCCGGATTCATTACCGTGCATCTGTCAGAGCGTCGACGGAGGTCTTGTTGCCAATGGCAATGTGGAAAGGAGTTAAAGAGCATCAGCATCTTTTCCTCTCCCCCCCCGCCCCACCTCGCTGTCTGCTGCCACTGTCTCTCCTCCTTTCTCACTTTCCGAGCCAGAGCAGTTAAACACATCAGCATGTCTGTCATTGCTCTTGCTTCACCATCTGCAGACGCCAACACAGTGCAGACAAGAAAAGTCCATTATCGCTTCCCTCAGTGTGACTATTTATCTCCCTTACCATCTCGGCCTGTCACTTGCAAACCCACCCACCTACCCCACCCTGCCTGCAATAGCACACACACACACACACACACACACAGACAGCAGTCAACTAGGACTGTGATGGGCAAAACATTGCATCACTTGTCTTTCTTTCAGAGAGAGCTGCCGAGCACCCTACTTTTCCAGAAACGTGTATGTAAACATAGTGTGTGTGTGTGTGTGTTTGCAAATGTCGGCATGTTGACACAGACTGAATAATGCCCCCAGCAACTATCATCCATGTATTCTTTCCACAAGACATTTAACCCCAAACTGCTCCAGCAGTGATGCTCAGAGACTAACAGCTGAATCACAAGTTTTCTTGTGTTTCCCTGAGCTGAGAAAATATGCAGGGTTGATTAACAGTACAACATTTTTGCATGAAATGCCTGCTTTCTTTCCTAGAGCAAGGTAGCAAAAAGATCGATACTTAACTCTTGTTTGTGTGCCAAGTATGAAGCTAGGCTAGGGTACAGACTGGATCCCTGAACAAAAAGCTCTATAACGAGTATCTCTCACCAACTTTGACACTTGACCCTTTAAATGCTTTTAATGCCCAAACATAAGAGAAATAGATACTTTGGGAGCATAGCTGAAGTTATATATAAACCAGGTTAGGTCTGCTTTTTTAATAAAGCCAGGCTAGTTTCTTCTGGTTTATAAATTAATCTAGGCTAACAATGCTTTTATGCTAGCTCTAAGAAAGGATTTCAAGTTTTCTTGTGTTTTCTGGGGATGAGAATATGTGCAAAGCTGTTTAATAGCACACCTGAAAAAAAAGACGAGAAAATTCTGCAACTTAGGAAATTTACAATTATTTATTTTCTGTTTGTGTAGTAAAGAAGCAATTACAGCACAAACATAGTTAGCTAAGCTAGCTTACAACTTTGAGGGTTGAGTGTTGTTATCTGATCTATACCAGAAACCCAGTTTATTTTCACATGTGCAAAAATGTCATATTAGAAACTTGAGTTCTCAAAACACGGTAAAAACAGGAAAGCGCTTCATGATAGAAGATTTTTTTTCTTACTAAAAATGAAAAAGTAATGTTTTTCTTGTTTTGTTTCAGAATAACTGATATAGCGCACTAATTAAATTATTTATTTGTGTTTTTATCAGTGTGTATATTTCAACATGGAAATCATGTCAGTTAAAACTCAAGTTTTCCTTGATAAATTAAAAAGGTTTCCAGTATATACATGAAATATATATACATAAATATACATGAAAATACACACAAAGAGAGAGGAAAGTGTTCAGCAACAGAACAAGTTAGCTTTAACAACAGAATACACTTTAAAACATAGACATTGATGTAACAGCAGCACCATCATTTTAATACAACACCAACAAGAAAACAGGCAGGAAGTATGCGTTTTTTTTCCCCACATGCATCAAACAATTCATTTTGTGGTACAAATCAAGTAGCAACACTTTTTCTTATAGTAGCACAATGATTGATTGAATCAGAACTTTGTTGTTTTTCACTGCAATCCATGTACAGTTTCTAAATATATGTTTTAATTTGAAATGTAAAAATATTGGGGTGGGTAAGCCAACACGCATTGCAACAATACAATGACATTTCAATTGTCAGTTTTCAGAGATGGCAAGTACTTTTTTTTCTAAACTTGTGAACTATCAAACATTATCCAAGTGTGTTAAAGAAAGAAAAGTTTGATTATAGTGCCTGTATAGTATAAAAGGGTATATTCATTCATATCAGCAATGATTGATGGCTCTAATCATTTGGGTGCTTTGGGAAATATTAGGTTTGAGTTTTTGTAGGTGTGCCTATATGTTATTTTGTAATATTGGATTTTGTTTTTAGTATCCCAAGTGTATTTTTAAGGAAAACAAAAGTAAAAGTGGCAAAATGATATTCTTCATATGTTTAAACTCACCCACCTTACCTCATGAACCACGTTAGCTGAGGTGTGCATGCCTTGGGCTTTATACTTCCCATTTCTTGCCATGTAGATATTGATTGCCAGTTTTTAGATACTGTGAAACAAATTCACAACTTTTAAGACCTTTGAAAATAGTTGTTCAGGTTCATTTGAGCATGCCAAAGTTTCTCCTTGGACTTTTGGCTATCTGTCAAGTTGCGTTGGAGCAAAGCGGTCACCTGCTGTGACCCTCATTTTAACTACAAAAACGCTCTGTAGTGGCAAAGCCAACCCTATTTTAGCTGCTGTCATCTCTTCAAACACGCTTGCCCGCCTACCTCCAACTGCTTTGTAGTGTTGAGGTGGAAGCAGCGTGTCTGAGTGGAATGGCTGACTGGCCAGGTACGATGAAATGTCGGGAAAAAGGAATATCCCATCAGGAAGAATCTCCGTCAGCGCTGCGGAGACCTCTTAGCTTTAAAGCCTCCAGCACACTGACAGGAAGCTCGAAAGGAGCTCTTTTAAAGCAAAGGCTATCTTTTGAAGCCAGAACACCCACATACACATATACATTTTTGGTCAAAAGTTTCCTTACGCTCATCACCAGCGTGAATGTCAAGGTATTTTGGAGCTTTTAATCATTTCTTTGAACTCTTCTTTTTCCAGGTTGTAATGATTGTACAGTATGTCTTTAGTGACTTTAAAAAACAAGTATTAGGTTCATAAGTTTGAATTTACTTTGGATTCTGCACAGGGTGAAAAGTATAAATACACCTCCACTAACATTTGATTAAATATCCCTTAGAAAACTGCACCCCAAGAAAATATTTTTAATATCCATGAACAAGCTTCTGCCATAATTCTGACTGGACATTTGACCACTCCTCTTGGCAGAATTGGTAAGAATTGAATTCATTTAAATTGGTTGGATTCCTTTGACAGACCCAGCTTTTGAGTATAGCCCACAATAGGGTTGAGGTCAGACCTTTGGTGAGTTTAATGTTACCTTGCTTTATACATTACAAAACTAGTTTTGATGCATGTTTGGGATCATTTTCCTGTTGGAATACCCAACTGTGTCCAAGCTGTTGATTTGAGGTGAAACTGAAGAATATTGAGGTAGTCCTCCTTCTTTATTATTCTAACCACTTTTTATAATGTATCAGTACCACTGGCAGTAAAACAGACCCAGAGGATGATGCTAACACCACCATGCTTGACAGTTAGTACAGTTGTTTAGAAATAGCTCCATTAGGCTTCTGGAAAGGGTTTCCAAAGCCCCGACATCAACCCTATTGAAATAGGGTTAAAAAGTTTAAAAGCCTGGAACATACCAGGAACCCAACCAATTTAAGAGCCCGTTCTCACTCCCGACGCATAATATACCAACGATTGTCACGTCCCAAAGCGTTCCATGGGAACGCGAAAGGTGACCTTCTGTGTTCCTATGCTACGCGCTGGATTGTGGATGAAATCGAATAGAATGACGCGTTACCCGTGGTAACACGCGTTCCAGCCGTGTATTCCGGCCCTAACCGTAACCTTATCCCTAACGTTAACCACCATCCTTAATCGTGTTAGATAGTGTTTTCCAAAGCGATTTAAGTAAAATAAACGTACACGTGTAGATTCATTCCAAACGGTTCTCATGTTTCCTCATTTTTCCGAACTCGTAATATAGGGATGTGTTGGGTGGCCGAAAGCCTAATACACCAACGATTTGTCACCTAGCGTAAAATGTTACGCTTTGGGAGTGAGAACGTGTTGAATTTAAATGAACCTTGCCAATCCAAAATGATTTAAAACTTTTGCTCCCAATTTTTGGTCTTTAAAGACTTTAAAGATTGAAGACTTCAGCAATAAACCAACAGAAGGAAAAATCCAGTCGAAGATCATCATATGTTCCTCTCACTAGTGGCAAAAAGAGAGCATTTCTGAAGAAATTATGTTGATCTGATGCATAAGTGTAGATATTTAAAGTCAAGCTGAGGTCAGGTTAAAATGTCAAAACACTTGTTTGCATGACGTCCACTCAAAACTGATAAGAGGCGGAGGACCAGTCTAAAATTAAACCACCAAGACTTCTCTCGTGGTTTCCGTGCTGAAACATAACCCCCAAAAGGAAGAACCGCTGTGTTGTCTCTGCTATCAAGGTGCACCCCATGTTGTCTTCCTCAACCAACATTTACTCCCATATTTATCTACATCTCACCAGACCCAGCTGCAGACCACTGATTGGTTTTGGCTGAGTAATGAGCACAATCGACAGAAAGTACAATTTAATTAGGAGCCTCGAACGGCAACACTAAGATGGAAGATACTGGAACAGGACGGGGATGGCGATTAATGAAACAACGCCTACCCAGTGTTCCATCATTTCAATCTGATTTATTAATTACCCATGGCGGTGGGGTTTTTATCTCGCTAGTCACGCAAATTGGCAAAAAGAGACACACACACACAGAGTGGAAGGCAACATATCATTGAAAGGCTTTTCTTTCTTCTGTGTAATGTTGACTGGTGTGACTCACTGTAGGTTTATTTCAATAAGTGCTTGAAAAAAGTTATGCCCGATCCACACAAGCACGCAACCGCACCGCCTCACATACGTGTCTGTTGTTTTGAGCTTTTTTTTTTCTCTTTTTTCTTAGGTGGCGAGGTCAAGGTTGGTGGTTGCAGTGTATTTTCAGCTGCTGTTGTTGTTGTCAGCCTGACATCGCAGTCACGAGGCAGTCAGAGGGAAATAAAAAAATAAAATCCCACTTTTAATATCCAGCTGCTGGATGCCTCTAGCAGGGATTAGGACCAGATTACGCTTGAGTGCACCGCACGTCCTCTGTGGTGTACTGTATATCCACAAACACAATTACTCAGAGAGACGGGAATACAGAAAGTACAGAATTGCAGACAGACAGATGCAGCACAAGTGTTAACACAGAGGAAGGTTCGTTTCTCTTGTAGCTTTCTGTCTTTTATGCAAAAATCAAAGCTGCATGGTGTTAAAAAGAGGCAGACTTACAGAAGAGACGTACACGTGTCCTTGTACTATTCATTCATAATAGTACACGTGGCTATTTCAACCTTTTCTAGTGCTTCTACCCAAAACCCCATCACATTGTTTCCCAAAGTCCCCTCTGTTGCTTCCTGTATTATCTGCTTTTAGTGAGTTAGATGGAAATGTGGATGTTTTGTTTTACTCACAAGAAAAATGACTCTTTGAAGAGTCAGTGCTCGGAGCTAACAAATTGCTTAGATTTTGTTTTGCTTAATTTTGATCATGGATCTCTGGTCGTGCAGACCGCATTGTTTCAAAAGACAAGAATTGATCCCGTGTGCATTCATTTCTGCCGCAATTATATCACTGTGGATGAGTGAGCTGCCACATGCTCACACTATAGCCAACAGCTCCAGTGTAATATAAGCCAGTTTGTAAGCTTTGTGTGCAAGGAAAGGAAATTTACCCACTGATGGTGGAGTGACAAAACACAGAAACAAAATGTTGGAGAGACAGTAAAACCAAGGGATAAACATCTGCAAGAGAAAATCAAATGTGTGAGAAAAAAAGAAACTCCAAAAGGCTTATAAACAAGGGGCCTAAAAAAATTCACAAATGCAGTATGGATTTTTAAAAAGTACATAAATAATGAATGATAAGAAAAAAATCTAAGAAGACAATGACCCACAGAGAAATGTTGTTAAAAAATTGAATTCATTTTACATCAAAGTCCATTTTTTATACACTAATGTACTTCAGAGGAGGGGAACTTGTACTTCCAGCCAACACTGTTTGTAATTCGACTGGTATCTGTTTGGATGGCCAACAACACCATGCAACATTAGGCATTTTTATCACTGTCTGATCTGTATTAGATATACATAAATTATATTTAAGGCCTCAGTGACACAGACCTCTGTCAACTACCAGGAGTGAGCATTCCCCAACCGGTTGCAAGTTGTTGTTGGCAGTCACTGTGAAATAATTTGTTAAAGCCTAAAGACCGGTTAATGACACCTCTGGTAACCCTCTGACTTCTCACCAAGTGGTAGTGACATTGAGAAAAGGGTGATTCAAGCTGGAAATGAAGAATGTTCACCTTGAAAGTAAAAAATGTCTCTGATGGTTGCAACCAACACATTTCAAAAGGTGCAAATTTTACACTAAAGGTGAATGTTGTTTCCATCTTCTCTGAGTTTCTCTACTGCTAATGGCGAGTCCTTACACACGAGCATCAGTGACAGCATCTTTCATGCAACCAAAGCAATTGAAAGGAGGTTTTTGGTGCAGAACCCTTTAGGTTGCCAGCAAAGTTGCCAACCAGTGTCTAGGTCTATGTTGAAGGAGGCCAAAAAGATGTCTGTAGCCAATGTGATGTCACCCATAGGTTTCTGTACTCACATTTTGAAGTGTTCAGGCATTTGGGGTTTTTTGGAGTTAGAAGTGCTAAGTGAGAGTGCTAAGCTATCAGGGAACACATATAAGCTTGGTTAGCAAGACTATATATGATATATGAGTGTAACACATAGGCATACGTACGTGCTAAACAATCCAGTATACTAGAACTTAACTCAACAAAACTGAAACTGAACCATTCAATGATCTACAACACAGAAAAAGCCCAGTTTTTGTTGTTGTTGGGGGGGGGGGGGGGGGGCTTTTTTTTTTC
>VUQG01036979.1:12829-25295 GCA_015106755.1 Etia nguti
AAAATGGAAACGTGGTCAAGCGCTCCAGTTCAGTGACTGAATTAGCACTAGTGGAAAGTTCTTAAGCTCAGCATTTTAACATGGGTCTGAATGGAGATTGACTTACTTTTGGAGCCAAAGGGTCTAAAGGAAACTCCTAAACTTCTATGTTGGCTTTGCCCCTGTAGCTTGTCTTTTTGTCATCTATTGTCATAAAATGGAAAGACAAAGAAGAAAATGCAGTGACTTGCTAGGTATCTTTTACCACAGTGGTGTTACACTTCTGTGCAAAATCATTTCATAGAAGATGACAGACAAGAGTGACGATTTACGCTCACAAGCATGGGAGGGAGGGTAAAGATGGATTTGAAGGAAAGCATTTCTTTTGGATTTCTTTCAGATTTTATATAAAATCAAACATTGTCATGGATTCGTTTGGTCACGATAATCATGTTGTGAAAATCTGATACTGTGACAGCCTCTGCCATTGCAGGAAATATTCCAAATAAACACAAACACTGTGTGAGTTTACATATTCGAATCAAAAAGGGAGGGGAGACTTGTCTTATATAAGTGTCCATAGACGATTCAAGGCTATGACACTCTCAAGGTATGAATGCGTCAATGAGTCTAAAAGCCTAGACCCTGTGTTCCCCAAACATATTCATAAAAAAGGTGTATCCTATCAAAAGAGGTACAATTGATGACATAAAATGAATTACATCAAGGATGATGTCCATGCTTACGTCCAAACCATTGCATGGTCATGCCTTTCAAAAAGCACGACCACCCCTTATGCTGTAACACAGATCCTCGTTCCCCAAAACCACCCCCCACTTCTTCCATCTCTCTGCCTCCACGTGGAAGCAAAAGACCTTGATGTTTCTTTGAGGGTTTGCCACGGCACATTTCCACGGCAAATCTAGCGTGTTATGCCTGTGCCAGTGTTGCCAAGTCCTCATCACTCATTGTGATGACTCACAAAGCAAGGCCGAAACAGAAATGTCTCTTTGCCATCGAACCCTCCCCACCGCCCCCTAGTAGAGAGAGAGAAACACGTCTTTATATGAGAAGAAGAAAAGAAAAAGGCTCATACTCGTTGGCTACTGTTGCCTCCCCGCTTTGAAACCATGCTCATGAGTGAGCTTGAGTATCTCTATCAGAAGAGATAAGAAGTGTCCTCATGGCTCATTTTACAGATTGTGGAAAATTAATTGTTCTTAATTACTCCTTATCTTCCCTTCGTGTCTTTCGTTTGTATTAAATCACACACACACAAAAAAACAACTCAAGAGTCAAACCACACTGATACGCAATGTGACATGTGGCGCTCACCAACTTTCTTGTAAACTAGAATCCCACACCTCGTTCGATACTCCCTCGTATTCCCCGGAGGTGATGAGAATTCACATCCAGCTAGCGCAAAATCAATGATCACTTGAGTTCACGGTACAAAAAGAGGCGGAACTCATGTTTGCAGTGATCAAACAGGGTGGCAAAACCGGTCCCCGAGGCATGCCATCTTTCCGCCCACTCGTAACAAACTAGCACACGCGCACGCTCACATATACAAACACCGTCGCACATACATACACTGCCTCTGAAACTGCGCAAGGCGGCTAAAGCAACATTTGATTTGAGTTGATGGAAACATGCAGGAACGCGAGCTTGTAATCCTGTAACGGTGACTCCAGCGCATTTGAAATGGGTCCCAGTGGCAGTGCGGTACTGGCCCGGGGGCATTGGTAAATGAATCTGTCTGCAGTCACGCAGCCAAATGAACACGGGGAGCTAAGTAAGAGAGCGGCGGGTGCGGCAGTTCATTTATGAAATGTATTAGGATTTATGAGGCAATGAAGTGTAAAGGTGCTTTATTACTCTCCCACCGCCGTCAGTCCACCAAGACGGGAAGCAGAAATGACACTCTTAATGTTTCAACTCGTGTTTTCTTTCCTCCTGTCTAATGGCAGGAAACCAGGATAATGAAGAAAATTGATAAATCAATTTTGAAAACTTCACATATCACGCACACGGTACACCCAGTATTTTCTCATGTTTTTCTGGGAATATCTCTGTATTTATACATTTTCTCTTGAAGGAAACGGCCCTTGCGTGGTCCCACTATCACCCAGCCTGACAATATACAACCTGAAGCCACATGTGACTTATTTTCCGAGACATACTCCATGTCTATAAACCGCCATTAATATGCTACAGTGTGACCCTTGGTTGAACCAATGCTGAAAGCTGACCAGGTGTGGAGAGAGAGAAAATGGTGCTGATCTCCAAAAGTCATCTAATGCAGAATGAACAGGATGAGGTTGAGTAAGGGTGTGTGTCTGTGTGTGTGTGTGTAGGTGCCATGGGGCTGAAATGTGAAAGAGTGGTTTTGCTGGTTCACTGCATCCTTGTCGAGATCAAAATCATCTGAAAGTTGTGTGAATGGGGTCTCCAAGGAGGGTAATGGAGAAAAAGGCCAACTTGGTGGTTTGTGGTACATTGCGTGTCTGTGTGTGCATGTAAACTCAGGAGACTGTCTTCCCGCAAAACATGACCTAGTAGGTTGTTCTTGTAAGCAGCTTATTAGGATCTCTAGTTGCATTGTAAAACTGACCGACCTTTAGCAACTGTGTGAGCAAGTGTCTGTAAAATTTATTCTAGCATCATAACTTTTGGTTGGGAACCCTACAAATGTGGAACACTGGTTTTCCAGCATGTTGTGCTAAACACACACCAAAAAACATGCCAACATTTTAAAGCATTGACTGTATTCAAATCTGTGCCAAAGCAAACTTCTAGTTCTGTCATGAGATTAAAAGTTTCTTGGCTTTTGAAAGTTACTAATATGAAACAGTTGGAAAAACTGGCAGCATGGTCACAACTACAGTCATAGTTTTCACTCACAGACTGTATATAAAAGACATGCATGGCCTCTCTTTAAAAAATGAAGCCAAAGTGCCTTAAACCTACGTTCTTCTAAATGTCAGGAGAGCTGCCTGCTCTGGCTGCAAAACGTCCAAATTAATAGAAGTCTATTCCATAATTCAATTCAATTTTATTTATATAGTGCCAAATCACAGCAACAGTAGCCTTAAGGCGCTTTGTATTGTAAGGTAAAGACCCTACAATAATAAAAAGAAAACAGAAAAAACAAGTAATGGTTACAAGTAATTTTTTCTCTAATGGTTAAAATTTTATTTGCTGAAGAGAAACCTAGGGTTGTTTTTATTTCCTTCAATCAGCAATGAATAGTAAGATGTTCTAGCCTTACAGAGGACTTTGACAGCTTTCAGGAAACACTGTTAGATGTTTAGTTTCTATGCCATATGTCAGAACAAGATCTAGAGTGTGATTAAGAGGTGGCTGTGGCTCAGGTGGTAGAGCAGATCAGCTACTGATTGGAAGGTTGGTGGTTTGATTCCTGGCTCTGGCTCATTTTGCATGCCAAATATCCTTGGGCAAGATACTAACCCCAAATTGCCCTCCGATGCGTTCATCGGAGTGTGAATGTGTGTGAATGTTTATTAGTTGCACTTGAGTTTAGAAGTGCTTGTGTGAATGGGTGAGTGAGGTATACAGTGCTTTGAGTACTCTGGGAGAGTAGAAAAGCGCTATATAAGAATCAGTCCATTTACCATTAAAGTGGTGAGTGGGTTCTGTTAGATTTAGAAAGAAGCCGAGTGAGTGAGTGAGTGGGCAATTGATGCCCACCCCCCCTCCCCTAAAGTTGGTTTTAGTGAAATAATAGTAAGGAAACCAATTGATGCCCTCACAGTGGATATACATCCATCTTTTTAATACAGTCGATGTTTTCATACGCTTCGAAGGATGTAATTACAGAGTTCACTTCTCAATCTTTCCCCAAAACTTATTTTTCCCAATTACATCTGTGAGGAGACAGTAGCGTGCGAATTTTGAAGCAATCTACCAGCAAAAGGCAGGGGAGACTGCTAGCAAGTACATCTGAACCCAGGACACTAAAGAAAACTTGACTTTGCTAATGTTTTTAAGGAATGAGATTCATTCAGTGCTTTTGTTGGGCCCTGGGGTCCACACAGCGCATTTTGGTAAGCAACACTGAATGTAAAACAGAAACTTTGTTTAGAAGAAAACTCCATATCTTTAAATATAATCCTTAGAAGTCTGATAAATAAAAGCCGGAGGGCATTAGATCATTTTCTTCATACCAAAAATCAGCAAGTATTTGCCATTTATTTGATGAAATACGACAAAATTTGGCATACTTGGAAACTCTTGCAAACTAAGAAGGGATTGAAAGTTTATTCATTCATTTGCTGAACATAGTCATGAACAAAGTAAGAAGGCATATATCTCATATTTTTGCATTAAACTACTGTTAGAAATTTTTCCAGCGGATGTTACCCTAGAATAATGGGTATAATTTGGGTTTCCAAGGATACTAGGTCTCCTTTAAAATGCTTGTTTTATATTTGATGTATGAATCTACACATCCCATTTTTCTTGTCTAATGTGTATTCTGCATTCATTCTGGTATGAAGCATGACGAGGTTGTAGGTGCGTTTTCTTCCACAGCTCATGTGCCCACCATACTGTCTGGCCTCTTCACTTCCCACCCAATAGGGAGTATTTTATTAGCACCCAGTAAGAGAAGCAGGAAGGAAGGCACAGTACCTGACCTAACACTCAAAGTCTGAAGATGCTTTCAGGAAAAAAAAAAAAAAATTTCAAAGCCTGATTAGCTGTCGGCTCTTCTCTTCGACTGGTAACTACAAATATCACGGACATTGGGGTTTATTAAGCAATCGCTTACAGTCTGCACACTGTGACACATTTGATCACCTAATGACACCTAATTATGCCACCACCTAATGTTGGGTTTATTTGAGGTCAGGTGTCCACTGTGCTGAGCTGCGAATGCTTTTTAAAAAAAATACAGAGGTAATTATTGGCGAGAGCCGCGCTCTCATTAGAAACCCTGTGTCTGAGCGGTGCAGGGAGAGTGAGAACAAAATCTAATTATCACCCTCTTCTCACCCCACCCCTCTGCGACATCAATACTCCATTATAGCCCCTTGTCCCTGGGGTGCAGATAAACTCTGACTCCCACACATGTGCCGTGTGCATGTACACATATACACACAGATACAATGCATCGAGTCATTAAAAATTGCTCTATTTGCTGCTTTTCCGTATGGTACGACAATCACTGTTTTCCTGTTTTTATTGAATCAGCTGTGGTGCATAACAACTTTGCTAAAAGGGGTTTTGTTATATTACCCAGTGTGCCCCAGAGGCTGAGACAATGTACAATTTTTTTATTCAGATTTGCGTCATAAGGTTGTTGTTTTGGGAAAACAAATGGGAAGGCTGATAGCGTTTCATGCGACTCCACTGGGCCAGATGGAGCGGTTCACCATAACTGCTGCCTGAAATGTTTCTGAAATAATAATATACCCAGAATGAACTTCAGGAGGAAAAGCATCATCAGACGTAGGAGACACAAGAAATATGGACTTTGTTTTCTGTACAGGAAGACGCTTGTCTGTATGTCAGTAAAATATATGATGACGTGTACAAAACTCCTTCCAACCGCAGTTTTCTCAATTTTCTATACAGCAAGGTTGCTGGCTTTACTAGCTATACTGCAGCTTACCCTAAAACCATAAACAGCTTCTGGGCTTCCCGGTTGAAGCAAATACAGATGATTTTTAAACCTGAATTCTTGTTAATGGCCCCCAGGAGTGGTACCTGTGGTTGCGAGAAGATTTCCAGTCGCTTACAGGTCCCAGAAGAAGAGTATGGAAAATTGTCCATCTGCCCTGACGTCTGTGAATACTTTTCTGACAGGTTTATGGGCCCAGGTACTTGTTCTGGGCCATACTGAATTAAATATTTGGCCCATTTTGTAAATTTTGGTGATTCCAAATAGATGCAGATGATACCAACCAGATAAAACACACCAATTAGTTAAACTGCAGGAATGTCTTAAAGACATAAAGACCTGGATGGGTCTCTATAAAACTGTACTTGGCCCTAAAGCCTAGAAACAAGGTGTCTCATCAGATACTTGGTCTGGATGGTATTATGTTGGCCTCCAGTGACACTGAGGAATCTTGGAGTTGTTTTTGACCAGGATATGTGCTTTAATGTGCATATTAAACAAATATGTAGGACTGCTTTCTTCCATTTGTGCAATATGTTTAATATCACCCCAATAGAGCACTTCGCTCTCGGACTGTGGGCTTACTTGGGGTTGTTATGGTATTTAAAAGTAGAATGGGAGGCAAAGCCTTCAACTTTCAGGCCCTGCTTCTGTGGACCCAGCTGCCAGTTTGGATTCAGGAGAGAGACACCCTTTCTACTTTTAAGATTAGACTTAAAACTTTCCTTTTTGATAAAGCTTATAGTTAGGACTGGATCAGGTATTATGAGTTATTATTTCTGTACTATTGTAGGGTCTTTACCTTAAAATATAAAGTACTTTGAGCCAACTGTTGTTTTGATTTGACGTTATAGAAATAAAGTTGATTTGAGTTGAATTGAATTGGAATGAATTAAATCTAAATGGAAAGAAAGGAGTATTCTTCAGGGAATGCTCATTGGCCAACTGAAAATTTGAGTATAGCACATAACCCCCCAACAACACCCAGTACTAGCCCTAACCCTGGACAGGTTGCTGATGACTTGATAAATGTTAAAAGTACAAGATTCTATGTAATACCAATATTTATTATGTATTTCCAAGAGCGCTGATTGCAGGCCATCAATAAGAATTTGTGCTGCGTGACAGCTGCAGACTGAAATCAAACATGCTTAAAAAGCCTAGTGTGTCTGTGATGGTTAAAGATTGTGTCAGACTTGTGTCTTGTTAACCTGCTGACATGGCGTCAGTAGCACCGACACTCTGCACCACCGCAGCTTTGAGGTGATTAACTTTGATCTCACCAGCTGGTCCGTGACGGATAGATCCAGGCTTTGTCTTCTATGGTAGGTTGCTCCTGGCTTGAATTGCTCAAAAAGCACAATTTCTCCTGTACAGTTCAAGACCGGTCTCCAGTGTGGGATTTGTGAGAGGTGACAGTGCAGTTTATTGGACTCTATTGGTGCTTCAGTGACCACCAAGGTATCTGCTAGAATCTTGAAATACAGCGACTGAAACAAAAATAGAATGAAAAACATGAGAAGTCATGTGATCAGATTAGTTGTGAATAAACTGGATTAAATTATTTGGACTAGAAACCAAGACGACTGTGTGAAATAGGATACTTATTACTCAAGTTCCTGGTCAATCTTGGAGCACTGTTGGTGGCACCATGTGTTCATTTCATTTTTGTTTTATTAAAGTCTAGCGGGGCTGTTTTTTATATCTTTGGTGATCTGATAAATCCCCAGTCGATGCCCCAGTGGAGCTATTTTTATCAGTGTGTCTATGTTCCAAAATCTCACCGATTACTTTGTTGATCATCAGTGCTGTAATGCTTTGAGAATACAATAATTTTCCTTTAACACAACAATGGCACTGATCAACTGACAGAGACAACCAGGAGCATCCCACCAGGCCAATAGCTGTGGGAACATGTTTCCTACAGGGTTTGCTGTGGGCAACACATAACATGTGTTAGTTGGGGTTAGCGCTCTGGACACCTATTTTAAAAAGCTCTATGTTTTTATGAGCTATAAAATGTATTGTATGTTGATGTTGTTCTTTCAAAATAAGGCAAATAATCTTAAAAAAAACATACACAAAGGCTACACACTCACAGGGAAATCAAATAGTGATAAAACAGTGGCCGTCAATGCTGTTGAAGTGGTAAAACACATGCAAACACCCCACCTGCACGAACCCAGTCTTGGACATAATGCTTGCTGGCACTTTTATTTACCGTCAGAGCCAACAAAGATGTGATAGCAAGCATACACAAGGACACAAACATTATAAAGTGCTCTGCACTGGCTGTCAGAAAATCCATATTTGTCTTGGTCACAAGATCCTCAACCACTGGCAAATTTATACTCACAAGCAAAGCAAGTGCACTGGATCATCTACTAAAGTTAATAATGGGCTAATTAGCGTTTATGCCAACTGTACAGTGCATGAAAATTAAAGCTTGGTCTTACCAAACTGTTTCATTTACACACACTGATGATTATTCAGATTTATAGAAACGTCTCATTACATTGTGTATATCCAGTTACTCTCTTTCCTGCTAGGCTTGGCTGTTTTTGATGGATTTATATCTGGAATTTGCTTCTGCAGAATCACTTTCTTGAAATTGCATGCACCCGTTGAATGATGCAAATGATGCAAAAAAAAAAGAGGAACATTTTAACATTTCTTTGGTCTTTCCAACAATTCGTATGAAATATACTCTCCTGTCAATGTTTTCAAATTACAACCAAAAGAGACACTGAATTTTTAAGATCTTCACCAATTTAAAAATCCAATATTCCAATATATAGGTGTTTTTTCCTTCAGAAACACAAAACATAAACATTTTTTCCTAACATTTGTTAAGTGCCGTTATTTATTATTTCTGTATGCTCTGCCTGACGTCTCTCTGATCATCTGGTTGCAGTGTTTGTTGTGTTTCAAACACATATGTTGTCATATTATGCAACAACAAGGCTAACATGGTTGAAGGGTGTTTCTCCCGTATCTTGTTTAATGTTCATTTATCAGCCGAAAATATCAGTCAGGCTCTGGGGGTATACTTTCACACTGAAATCATGCAGTCACAGCTGACAAAACACATGAAAATGATAAAGAAGGCCTGATGGACTGAAAATGGCAGGAAACAAGCTTGGGAACAGACTTGACCTGTATTAATATATTCATTTTTGTAACTGGAAAAAGTACAAATCAAGAAAGTCCTCTGAAGAAGAATAGTAGTATTCTTTAAATGTTATAAAAGTGCAAAGAAATAAAATTGTGTTATTAAATTCAGAGGACCTAATAAATGTAATGATTAAAAGAAGCACTTGACAAAAAGACAATTAGAGAAGCGCGTATAGGCTGACAAGCCAAAAAGGAGGCAAAGTGCATTAAAGACAAACTTCCAAACACGCACTTATGGTTTTACCTGCAGGCACTTTGTCAGCCCTCTAATGTCTGCTGTTGAACTTGGAAATGATACGTGCCGGGTAAAGACTTCAGAAAGAATGAAAACAAGTTGGTTTGGAGTCTGTACTCTCTCCCACTCAGCACTCAAGAGGAACTACAGTAGGTGGGCGTTTTTCTCCAACAAAGAGATAGAGATTGACCAGGGGACGAGTGGAGGGAGGGTGGCAGACTCAGTGAGGCAGGTGAAAGAGAGGGAGGAGAGAGAAGGCAGAGTGATAATTCTGTGTTGGAGACGGCATGTGGAGGAGGGAGAAAGGTTTGCGTAGGGAGGATATATTACATGCAGTTCCATTAGTGTGTGTAATGGTGCTGAAAGACGGCGTCCTGGTGCTGTTGACCGTGATGGTAGTAGGAGTTGAATTAAACAGCCCCTGTCAGGCAGCGCTAGGCACATACTGGCCTATCAAACAAAAAAACACAAGTCCTCTTATATAGCCCTATCGCTACATGTCACATCAAACCTTTGTTCTGGTTATTGACTGGTGTGTGCTCAGCATGAGGTGCTGGTGACGCAGGGTAATTGCCACTGTGGAGTGTACAAATTTATACTCAACGAAGTGTGGGTCCAGGTAATTGGACCACACATTACCAGCTCGATAACGGTGATAATGCAATAATTGTTAGATAATTGTAGCACTGCAAGGAAAGTGTTTCCAAAGTTGTTCCAGCTTTATGAAAAATGTGGAAATTGTGCCGGGAATGAACCCTTGTCATACTTAAACACTGATTTGTAACATTTCACTTGGATTAGTCAGAAAAACTGACCAGACTTACAGAGGGGAAAATCTGCATGTTAATGTTCACATCCATAGTCATGTTCACTGATTTATTTAACCCTTCAGGTGCTCTCACTGAGACTCAGTGTCTCATTTACAAGAAAGACCTGTTTCAGAGAAGCGTGGTAAAATTATAATATTATTAATGCAAAAACACCAAAAAGAGCAAAACTGTTGTTTGTTGAATGTCTATAAAGGTTCTCAGTCATCGAGGTCATCGTAGTCTAAGGGTGTGGATCACAATCAGCCAAGGTGTCGGGTGAACCCATTGTGTAATGGCCCAGGATGTGATCTATAAGGATCTATAATCCAGTTTTGAGATCCTTTCCAGACGCCTTAACGCCCGCTCATATCCTGGGCCATTTAACCTCAGTAAATCACATGATAGGGTGGGGCTAGATTTCACAATGGGTTCACCTGAAACCTTGGCTGATTGTGACCCACAACTGTTTTCACGCCTTGGCTCGTGTGATTAGGTAGAGGATCAATAAGGGGTCCATGGCCCCCTTGGGGACACTCCCACAGGGCTTAAAATCTGGGACTCTCCACCAATTGTTCTTAAAACTAAAGAAGCTTCTTGGATGAGAGGTGAAACATTTTCAAGAAAACTTAAAGAAGTCCAGACGCTTTTCTTTCCAAGCTCCTTAGACTTGTTTGTTGAATGTTTACACAATCATATTAAAAAGTGTTCCCAGTGATGAGTTCATGAACATTGTTTAATGAGGGCAGAAAAGTAGAATGCTTTCTATGTGAGCTTTATACGACCTGTTGGACTGTATAACGTAATTAAGTACGATGAAATGGAATGTAATAAAGTCCTAAGACGGCCGATTGTGACTAAATTGTTTACCTAACATGTAATCTGATAGCCTACGCCAGATCTGGTAACAGACCTCAAATGTAAATCAAATATAAAGTGAAGTCTGGACGACAGATCTCCTGAAAGTACTGAGTGTTTCAAATGTTCTAATGTGTCTTGTTGTTAATTGATTGCTTGCATGTACCCATAACTTCCTGGAAAGTAGTATTGACACTGAGTGGCAGAAACAGAAACAGTAGACAATGTCCACCCACATGTAACTGCACCTGTGGCTGCACAATGTCAGCGATCCTGATGTCTTGTTGCCTGTGTGCCCAGATGTCTTCCTTTTTTAAATGTCAGCCTCGCTAGAAAAGTTGATATGATTTCTACCTTGCTGGCATTTAAGGATTTGTATGTTCTGTCAAAGGTAGACAAAGACAGACAAATCACTGCTGAAAACTGGAGATTAAGAGTGGGAGTAAGGCATTTGAGAAATGTAATATGGGCTTGTCCAATATTTATTAGTATGTAAAATTTTAAAAAACACACACATACACATTTGGGGGACTACATTCAGATTATAGATTAGTGAAAAGGATTGCTTTGTAAGCATGAGGTATTAGGGCGACTGTGGTTCAGGGGGTTGGGACGCTCATCTTGTAACCGGAAGGTTGCCGGTTCGATCCCCAGCTCTGTCTGTCCTGGTCGTTGTGTCCTTGGGCAAGACACTTCACCTACCGCCTACTGGTGTTGGCCAGAGGGGCCGATGGCACGATATGGCAGCCTCGCTTCTGTCAGTCTGCCCCAGGGCAGCTGTGGCTACAACTGTAGCTTGCCTCCACCAGTATGTGAGAGTGAATGAATAGTGGAATTGTAAAGCGCTTTGAGGTCTCGAAAAGCGCTATATAAATGCAATCCATTATTATTATTATTATTATAAACGATAAAAACAATAAAAAACCCATAAATTTCACACCCGAGCCTCAACTCTCACGGACCGGTACCAAACGACTTGCGGACCAGTACCAGTTCGTGGCCCGGGGGTTGGGGACCACTGATCTAAGCGACTTCCTCGGTATCACCTGACTGCAGTTTTCCCCAATTTTAAAAATGGTACATAAAAAGCAAAACTAGTACCATTAACTAACAATGGGAAGTGAGCTCAGTTTCGTGATCCTCCTCCTTGGATCCAAGTTGTTCTATTTTCACATAAATGGCCTCTTAGATTTCCCCGTTCAGAGGTTCCCTATAACAACCAGTTATCCAGTGGATGATGAGAGTGAAACCTTAAATACTGATCCATATGTGATGGTTTATGATACACATTGACTCTCAAATGTCCCCCAATACTAATGGCAGTTTCACAGTCCAAGAATGCTAGCCTTTCACAGGAGGCTATGACCCAGAGCGAACCCATCCCAACAGACACTGTAGTCAAGGAGGCAGAAGAACATCATATCAAAAAGGTCCTGAGTAAGTGTGGTTACCCTAGCTGGACATTTATCAAAGCTGGGAATGCTCCAGGCAATCCAGAAAAGAAGCAGGACCACTGCTGCCAAGTGAAAACCTTTGATGGTTCCTCATGTGTCATTAGAATAGTTGAGATACATTTTTTCACAACATAATGTCTCTATCTCCAAAAGTTGATTCTGTTCATCTGGACGTAGCGTTTTCAGTGGGAGAAACGTTTCGTCACTCATCCAAGTGACTTCTTCAGTCTCAGCTGACTGCAGGTTTCCCCAATCTTATAAACAGTACATTTGCATAATGACTGAAACCAGCCCACTGAAGGAACAATGGGCTGGG
>VUQG01036980.1:0-13201 GCA_015106755.1 Etia nguti
TTATGTTCTTGAAAATAAAAATTCTGAAGTTTATGGATCTTATAAAATATAAAACTGCAAGAATTATGTACAAAGCTAGATACAGTATGTTACCAGGAAATGTACAGAGGATGTTTTTTGACAATTGTGGGGAAAATTAAATCTGAAGACTCTTAAAGCATGGACAAAGGTTAAAACCCTTTGTATTACCATTTTTGGGGTAAAACTGTAGATGTCAGGGCTCTGTGTGCAGGCAGGCGGAGATGAGGATCCAAACGCAGGACTTGGACACTGAATTGTAACTCAAAAAACCTCAGCTTTATTGCTGGCCAAAAAGCCAAACATGAACTGAGCAATGATACTGAACACAGAAACACACAGGAAAGTCTGAGGGTACAACACGACACAGACACAAAGAAACACGGGGCTTAAATACACGGAGGAAGTCATCAAGGAATAGAACACAGGAGGGAGACACAGCTGGGAGAGATTAGGGCTAACGAGACAGGGGGAGCAAAGCTAGACACACTGACATGAGACAAACCTTCACAATAAAACAGGAAACAAGAAACAGAGATGCAGACTTGACACTGGACTAAACCTAAACTAAACACGAGACACAACCTAAGAACTCATCCCTCACCAAGAATAACTGAAACAGATTTATAATAATAATAATAATCAACAAAGCGCCAGAGAATCAGAAAACAATACAAAATACAAAATCAAACCAAAACAGAGAACTCCAAAAAACTGGGTCAAACTGACCCAGAACCGTGACACCTGAGCCGATAAAGTTCCACACAGAGCAGAGGGAAAACGAGCTGACTGAGCTGTGAGAGCTGGAGAGGTAACACACTCTGCCCTCAGACCTGTCTCGAGACCTGACAGGCGTGGTATACCACTACTGCGTTACCACATATTAATATTCATCACGTTTCCTGAGGGAGTGCCAAGTTTTCTCTCTGTAAACTATAACACGTCTGAGGGTCAGATTTTCAGCCATTCTCCACATACACAGTTCATTTATTTTAGTCTAGGGCCAAGTGGAAGTGAAATTCATTTGAAGTAATGAGCAGCAAAGGTTACCATTTGTGTGAGAAGTACAACATTACTGAAGTGTATTGCAAATGTCCTGTTTCTCAGGTCAATGATATATATGCACTCTAGAATTTAGAGAATATGCTTTGTTAAAAAAAGACATCCCATAGGAGCTAATCATTTAGTCCAGAGCTCAGTGTGCTGGAAGCAGTAATGCCCCCTGCTTAGTCTAATTGTGTTCTTGTGGTCTGGAGCTGAGACACTGGAAGACACTCACATGTGCTGTTGAAGGCTTGGCCTGATTACCATCAGCACGTTTCTGGTCTCTTGGCTAAATCGGACAAATTTGACAGTCTTTTAAAAAATGCCAAGCAGATTCATTTTAAATATGCTGCTGACACGAGACCCAGGTAGGTGACCAGCTACTGCTGTCATAGTATCACAGGTCCACACCCCCACATCTCAGCAAAAGTTTGATGAAACACAGAGGGTCACACAGCAGTGGGATCCCTTTGATGCCGGCTGTGTACCAAAAATGCAGCATGTTTCTTTGTGGGATGTTCACTGATAAAAATCAAACCAAGAGTAAATGAATGGTGACTGGCCTCCCTGATGTTACCCTTCTTGTTTTGGAGAATGATGGAGAGGTGAAGAAAACCTTCGAACACCACTCAGACAGTGAATGTGCCACACTGTCATTTTACACACATGTGTGAGAGACATGTCTGACAGCTCGTCAGTGACATTAACGGCTGCCCGGATCGGGCTGAGGCTGTTCAGTCCTGTTCTAAAAGCTGCGGGAACACACACACACACACACACACACACACACACACACGGTGAGTGTCGTGATCTTATGCATCTGTATAGCCCTGACGTTCACTGACCTCTTTCATCTTCCACTCTGGCCTCAGGTACATTTTTTCCACACTTCAACATGCATGTAGTACTAATGTTTCAGATCGTGTGTGTGTGTGTCGGGGGGGGGGGCTCACTCCAGGCTTTCAGTTCACTTCATTACCAACACACAGTGATTAAGCCTGCCCAGCAACACATGAGAAAGAGTGGGGAAAGTAGGAGGAGAGCAGTGTAAAAAGATAAAAGAATGGAGAATGAGTAAGAAAGATACAGGCGAGAGGAGAAAGATGGAGACAGGATGTGAGGGGGTGAAACTGACAGAGTGTGTAGGTAGGCGCTGAAAACCTGAAAAAGAAATGAACAAATAGAGAGCGTGTGTGTGTGTTTGGGAGACTGTGGGCAAATTTGATGGATAGAAAAACACACAAAGTGAGTTATTTGGTGTTTATCTGTTTGAAGCTGAAAACACTTTGAACCAATAACATTAGAGAAGTGCATCAACTACTAAACTACACACACACACACACACACACACACACAGAAAACAAGCTCTGACTGTTTAATCCCAACACAGTAATCACAGCTAAACACCACAACTGGCTGGTTCTCAGCTGTGGTGCGATAATAGTGATTGTATATGACCCACCCTGTGATCAAGGTCAGGTTTTTGTGAGTCCAGGTCCTGAATGTAAGGCCTACAGACAGCTGCCTGTCACATCTGTAATTTTAACACCTGATGTGAAAAAATGCCCTCCATAGAGTTCCTATGAGGGGGAAACTGTTTGTAGAGCCTAAAACGGTAAAAGATGGTTTTTAATGCTGTAAAGTCTATAATTGACTCATTTTTGGAGAGGATATGCAGTTTCTGGCAGGCTTTTGGAAGTCTCAGTTTCATATGATGTCAAATGATAAACATCGAGATTCACTTGTTGGTACATAACATAACACCAGAAACATCACGTAAAAGTCTTGGATGATTCAACCTTTACGAGGAGGATCATCATCCTTTAGACTCCTCCCATCAACACTGAGGAAGAACACCAAGCCTGAACCATCTGAAAAATAGTAATTACATGCTCAATCAGCCTTCCTCAAACAGTGCACCTGCTCAGAGTTTTTTGACCATGCCAACACAATTGACGCTCATCACCCTTCCTACACACCAGATTTAGCTTCTGTGATTCTCTTTTTTAAAATGAAATTCCAGTTGAAAGATCACCATTTTGACTCAGTGGAGGAGAACCAGTATGTGTCACTGATGACACACAGTGGATAAAATGGAAACCAACTGTCTCTAGCAGCGGTGTCTCATCCAGAACACAGTACAGATGCTGTGGGTTGTGCATCCCCACTGATCCAGTGTAGACATTAAAATACTTCAGGATAAGAATAAAACTTTTTTTCTTGACAGGATAACTTGAGCCCATGTTCACTATGTGAAGCATGAAGCTGGACACACGTGATTGTCCTGATCTATGACATCACGTAATATGTCCATTGTTTAATGTTTGTCTCGTGACATTAAGAAAATGGTACCCGTGATCTGACTCAGCCTCCAAATACCAAATGATCACATCTATTTTAGGCCTTCTTTTCAGCCAGCTTTCTAAAGACTGAGAAAACGGTGAAACGCAGCATGACAAGCGAATCTGGGTACCTGTGGTCTTTCTGTGCCCGTCTGACTTCATTGTGTTCTTAGAAAATGTCCTCAGTGCACATTTTAACAGGATGAGGGACGAATGTGAATGTGAAACCATGGAAACAAATCAGACAAAAACTCTGGCTGGCTGAATCACTCAGGCGTAATTATTCTGCTGCCTCAACCTTCTTCATTCTGTTGTTTGGCTTCATCGCCACACAGAAATGCAGCAACATGATCCCAACCTTCACTGTTTCACATCTGGCCAAATGTTTGTACAGATGTGTTAGAATATGCTTGTGCTTCCTTTCATTTTACCTGTTTAGTTGCATAAGGCTATCACAACATTAGGGACACACCGATGATGGATGTCAAATGTCTGACATCATTTGAGTCTAGTGCTGTTAAGTCGCTTGTCTTTTTAGTGATTTTGATTCACGCAGAATCACTCATGGGGTTTTGCTCTTTGTCCCTCCCCCCGGGACCGAGTTGACATGGCAGACCCTACCAGGGGCTATTTCCCTGGATAACACAGCTCTCAGGATCAAAGACACACACAAACTCCTCCACTGTAGAAATGTGGCGATTCATCACGGGGCTAATACTAGGGTCTCCTTCAGATTTGTAAGCTTATATTGGAGTTATGTTGGGGGGGGGTATCTACACTTGTGAAAATGTGCCTTTTATTTGACTTCATGGCTCCACTCTTAGCGAGTAAAAGCAACTGTTATATGTAATACACTTTGATGTGTTTGTTTTCACTCAGCTGGAGAAGAAAGAAGTGACACCGCCCTTCAAACCTCAAATCTCTGATGAGTACGGCCTAGAAAACTTTGACACGCAGTTTACTAATGAACCAGTGCAGCTAACACCAGACGATGAGTAAGTACTGCTTTTTCAGCTCACAACATGGCCATCATTAAAGTCAACCTTATGTGAATAATTTAAAGTTTCATATGTGGAACTGCACGTCTGTTTTAACGTGTGCTTTAAAGTTGCTGTTGCACCGTAAGCATGACTGTTGTTTTGTCAGTACATAATGATAACTCTTTACTGTGATCAGTTATTGCCATCAAGCACTCATAAGTACTACTGTATGGAGGGCTATCACGGATACCTCCATATTTTTATTCTTGGACTGTAGCTTTGCATGATTCCCAGTTCAGAATAAATCTTTCTTTTTCTTATATGGAGCATTCAGCGCTGTGTGCAGCAGTGAAACCATAAAAATATATCACAGCTTAAACACAGGTTGCCCTGTGTGTTTGTGGATCATACCATATGATAGAGGGAGTAACATGTGGTTCAAGGTGGGGGTCAGATTACATCAGGGGGCGGGTCTGAGCTCCTCTAGTTTGCAGTGGTGATAGACAGCTTGAGGTCACGACTTTCCATAGACAATGATGTTCCCAAAGGACATTGTGAGCTGTCATGAGAGTAGGGAGCAGGATCAATTCGTTTCAATTCAATTTTATTTATACAGCGCCAAATCACAACAGTCACCTCAAGACACTTTATATTGTAAGGTAGACCCTACAATAATACATACATAGAAAAACCCAACAGTCATATGAGCAAGTGCTTTGGCGACAGTGGGAAGGCAGGTCTTTATGTCTTTAAGACATTCCTGCAGTTTAACTAATTGGTGTGTGTTATCTGGCTTCATGGACAGATAGAGTTGGGTGTCATCTGCATAGCAGTGAAAATGTATACTATGTCTTCTAATGATACTGCCTAGGGGAAGCATGTATAATGTAAACAGAATTGGTCCTAGCACTGAACCCTGTGGAACTCCATAATTAACCATAGTGTGTGAAGAGGACTCTCCATTTACATGCACAAATTGGAGTCTATTAGATAGATATGATACAAACCACTGCAGCGCAATACCTGTAATACCTACAACATGCTCTAATCGCTCCAATACAGGTGGATGAGACCGTTGAGAGGTGGAGGTAAGCTCTGGAGAGAAGAGGAATGAAAATCAACAGAATATGACAGAATACATGTGTGTGAATGAGACAGAGGCACAGGCGTGAGTTAAGCTACAAGGAGCAGAGGTAGTAAGGTAGAGGAGTTTAAATACCTGTAGTCAACCATCCAAAGCAACAGACAGTGCACAAAAGAGGTGAAGAACAGGCAGAGTGGAGTAGGTGCAGATGAGTGTCATGGGTGATTTGTGAAAGTGAATATTTAGAAGATGGTAATGAGCTGGAGGTGGGAGAGTCTCACTGGGAATGCTCAGGATGGACAAGATTAAAAATGATCAGATCAACTGAAATGAAGAAGAAAGATGTAAATCCCAGGACTGTTGCTTCTGTGTTTGAATTGTGTTCCAAGTGGAAGGCTCATGTAAGCACATTTCATATAGATTTGCAGCAGCCACTAGGACTAAAGTGTTAGGGTTTCATCTATAAAGGTGTTCAGTTGAGACAACAGTCCGTCCTGTCCTGGTCAAACAGAGCTTAAAAAGAGAGCTCACTCTCTAACGTCACACAAACACTGGGTGGACGATCTTCCCAGCAGACTCCTGCATTCAATAAAGAATGCCCCCATGTGAGTTTCCAATGTTTATGATTTTCTCCATCGGGGGCTTGTTTTGATTAATGCAAACATGCAGCTCCAGGATCTGAGTGGAGCCCTTGTTTAAGACTGAACTTTGAAGAGAAAAGGCTTAAAGATATTACACAACAACGGACACACTGAAGGAACACATCATCCTGTTTTCCTCTCTGTGTCACAAAATAGATTCCATAAGGCTTTGGCAGCAGATCTGACCCAGCTAATGTTAGAAAACATCATGTTGGATTGATTCTCAAGGCTCCAAAACTTGAATTTCCCCTTCTGAGGATTTATAGAGCTTGTGATCATGATGTCATGAACACAATGCCTTTATGGAACGGTTCACATAAGTCAGAGTTGATAATGGAATATACAGAGATAGGTGTTTCTTTCTGGGTGTGATAGTTAAATGGTGGACATTAGGGAGCTACTGTGTCGTAAACACTGCAGGGCGTATGACTGAAGTGGAGGCTCTTACAGAATGGAGTAAGATCTTTGTGCAGCAACAAAAAAAAATCTTACGGTGCATTATTAAATTAAGTGTCATTGCAGGGTAACAAAAACTGTCAGCATGTATCATAGAGCCACAGTTCAGTGGCCGAGTGCTTGAAGCCTTGTTGACTTGTTTCGTGCATCGGTGTTCACCAAGAAATGTTTTTTGAGGAAATGTCCTGGAACATGTGCCATTGTAGCTCCAAAAACCAAAACGTGCCTATTGTTTCCCCTCCTAATAGCACTGCTCTTCATTACTGTGTTTTCCTCCGTGTTTCCTGTTGGCATCTGTCTTTGTTTTATGTGAATAACATAATGACTATCCAGAATGCACTGCAATTTCTGAGCTTTATAAGACCGGTTCAAGCCTGCTGTCACTCAGCACAACTGTTGCGCAGGAGCAGAAGCCGAACTGATAATTAAATCCATTAGGCACCTTTAAATAATGGGATCCCTGTTAGCATGACAACAAACTAAGAAGCCTTTTAAAATAGTTGGAATTGGCACACTACTGGACTGTCTTGTGTGTAATTTTTGTTTGTATTTTTTGCACAATGCTCCGGTTTGTTCCAGGACATGTGGGTGTCTACCTGTAGGTCCTGTTCTGACCTCTAGGGGTGGGGTGCTACACACAGCTGTCTGGTCTTGTTTGGGCTGTTTTTGGTCTTTCAGAGTGAAGCTGTAACACACATTAAACCGTGTTTAAGAACAATTCATGCCCACTGCAGTGACCAGCACCACATAGCTGAGGTTCCCCCCGTATTTTATATAAAGTCTATGTGGAATTCAGCAGAAACTTAAAAAGTATGGCTGAAAAAAAATTCTAGATTGTGTAATTCCTGGAGCTGTCCGACTGCCGGGCGCCTGTCTGTCATGGCTCGTAATTATCTGTACATCCGCAATGTCTTGACTTGGAATTCACTCCAAAATAAATGATGCCCTTCGTGCTGTCAGTAATTGGTATTATCACTGCAGAGCTGTTGACTGTGCTGTACTTGGTGGCCTTATTACATGCCCGTCATGATCTGCACCCACGGCAGATGTCTTTGGGAAGCATCCACTGTGCTCCGTCAGTTTGAAGTTTCCATCCAACTCTACTGTTCAGCAGATATTGATCTTCCAAACCAGCCTTGGAGTGGCTGAGCCTCGTAGCTCATTAAGGGGCTGCAGCAAGATGGCTCCAAAGCTCATCCCAGCTCGTTTGTGACAGACTGTGATGATGGGAGTCTGTGGCTAACTAAGATTGTAGAAGAGGTCAAAATGGTGCAGTGGTGAGAAGAGGGAGATGAGTGGGAGAACGGGGTGGAGAGCACGTGACCAGTTGAGCAGCAGAAATAGCAAGTTGGCATCAAAAACTGCAGCACATCAAAAGAAGATGCACGGCTCCTCCCTGTGTCTCACACTTTATCTCCCCACCCCCTTCCCTTCCCTGTTACCAAGGAGAGGGGCTGACGTTGCCCACTCTCGCTAGGAGGGGGTGATGCAAAAAGCTCTCCAGTCTCCCCTCTCTCCCACTCACGATGCGTTTGGCACAAGAAGAAAGAGAAGTGAAAGCCATGAAAGGAGAGAGAAGGGTAAACCCTCCATGTTAGAGATTTACATTGCGACATTAAAAGCCACGATGGCTTGGGGGCCCTCGGCAGCGTGTGAGAGGAGTGCAAGAGAGGCTTTAGGGTTTCTGTGCCAGCTCCCTATCTTAGAAAATGGCCAAGCTCTGCCTGTGCTTAGGAAACGAGGGCTTTGTCCTTACTAGCCTTGATCCTTGGTGATTGATTTCAAGGGCCTGAATATATAGCAGCTAGGACTATAGTACTGCTTTAGCCTACCTAGTGGCACATCCTCACAGAGCAGATGATGTGTTTGCAGCAGTTCATTTTTTTCATCAAATCGTTGTTTTTTTTTTTTCCTTTCTTGGATGAACCACTGTCTTTCCAGGCTTGTGCAGTGATACCCTTCACTACATTGGTCTAACTTTGAATTCACTAATGCTGCATGTCTGTGTGTGATGTTCATTGGCAGGTCTTGGAGCTAAACCCAAACAGGAAACAGTATTTCAGTGATTGCACGAATAAACTTCAAAATGATTTGCATCATGCATGTACATCCAACCACAACTGTGTGATGCTACTGTATCAGTATACTCACTTCGTCTTCATTTATGTAGCACCAGCTCACAGTCACCATATCGTAGGCTAAAAACCCCAACAATCAGACAACTGCCTATCAGCAAGCCCTTGCTGAGTCCATCTATCTATGCACTGAATTCAGGCCACAGGGGGAGAGCCAGGGTACACTGTGGGCAGGTTGTCAGTCTGTCACAAGGCTAACACAGAGGTGCTTAGCACTGATGCCTCACAGCAAAAAGGTCCTGGTTCGAATCCACCATCTGTGTGGAGTTTGCATGTTTTCCTCGCCTCTTTCCGGTTAATGTGGCTTTCTCCCACAGTCCAAGACGAGCAGTTATTGGGTGTAAATGTGAGTGGTTTGTCCGTCTCAGGCTCAGGGAGGTGCAGCCATCTGCCACGAAAAGGAAGACTTTTAAAGTAATTGTTTCATTTCCACCACTTTAAAGCCTGTACCCTTTAATAAGGATAAACTGATCCTATTTCAAATTGGTGAGAGTTTTTTTTTTGCCTGTCTCTCGCTTCTCTCTCCCCTCACCTCCCCTCCAGGTTGCACTGGATGGCTGCCACACCTGAGCCTGGTTCTGATGAAGGTTACTTCCTGTTAAAAGGCTGTTTTTCCCCCCTACCTTTGCCAACTGCTTGCTTATTACAATAAAGCGCCTTGAGGCAACGGTTGTTGTGAATCGGCGCTATATAAATAAAATAGAATTGAATTAAAATTTGAGCAGTCTTGTAGTCTTGTCAGACAAGCGTGAATAACCAATTCTGTGAGCATGAGAAGACGATGCAGGGTTTTGAAATTCATACCAAAGGTTTCGCTCCTAAAAGTTTGAATTTCAGTGAGCTCAGCCTCAAGGTCAGAGATCAAGCGTTCTGAAACTCTTATGAATGTGATAACTCAAATAGGAAGTCACCAAGGACATCCAAATTTAAACTGTACGGACAGCTACGTGGAGGCTGAGGGGTAGCACCTGTTCACACACTCACAGTCTGATAGATGGAGTGTAAGTGTAGGGGTCAGGGTAAAAAAGTGCACAGAAGAAATCACTTGTAAAATGCGTGTGCATTTGTGTGTATGAGGCTTGTAGTAAGAAAGTAGAAAAGCTGTGTATATGTACCACTGTGTTTACTGTTCATCTTTGTCATTAAGAATTAAAATGGTTCTGAGGGTAGGAGGGGATTCAACCCAATAATAAGAAGTATGAATGATGATAATGAAGTCCCAGGTAGTATAAATATTTTTAGATCTAAGATAACGAAACTCTTACTGGGACATTTTCTGGGATATTTGCTTTGGCTGATTCTAAAATGAAGTGTGGCCATTTAAGTCACCACTGTCGACACGATACATTCTTACTCAGCTATAAGCACTTAAAGAGCTGCACTACAGAGCGGTCCACTGATCTGAGTGCCAGCTCACATCGCTGATGGCTCAGCCGGTCCATTTATAGTTGCGGAAACATGTACAGGCCACACTGCAGCTTTCATTTCCTTAATGGAAACTGTTGTGTAAATTACAGCTGGTAGTGTACACCTGTAAGTATGTGCATCAGCTTAGTGTTCAGCTAGAACTGTGCCTGAGATGGACATGAGACAAATCTGAGGAAACGATGCAGACATAAACTTTTTCTGCATTACAAGCAACATGTTTGTATTTTTCTCTCTGTTTGTCCACTTCAACATGGACGTGTCAGCGCTAACATCTTCCAGCATGGGCGTAGGGAGGAGATCCCTGGCTTCCAGCTTACACACCTAGTCTGTTGTTTTTTGGTGTAAAAAGATTAACTGGATTAGCTCCCACTAATCAAACCTTTGAGTTCGAGTTTTGGCCAAAACTGAACCCCAGAGGCTTCTCGGTTCCTGTGAAACATGCCTGTGTGCTGTGATGATGGTAAATCTGCCTTGATTCATTCTTACAAACTTGGCTTCTGGATCAGTTCTGCAATGAAACACACACACTCCCAAAAAAATGCATAACACAGCTGAGGTTAGTAATGTTGAAGAATAACCTAATGTGTAATATTTCATTAACCTTCCTCGTGCTTGTCCAGCCCCAGCTAAAACATTTTCATCACTCAGCGTTAGTTCAGACCTGGTCCACTGATCTCAGCCCACATCAGCTGATGGCTCAGCTGCTAGCCTTCTGCATGTTCCCACAGAGGATGTGTTTTTGAGCTGTGTTAGCCTCCACACTGCTGTTTCATTTGATCCTTCCATCCTTGTAAGATGATATCCCTAACATGATGTCAGAAAAACAAAAACCACTGTGCAGACTAATCACTGAAGGAACTGGCTGAATGCTTTATTTGTTTGTTGAATACTGCTTCCACTAACGAAGGAATAATCCCAGGTAAATGGAGTGGGTAAAAAATAAATGTACTTCCTTAGCAACCTGCTGCCTTCTCCTACTGCAGCAACAGGCTGTTTACTCGTG
Source organism: Etia nguti (assembly GCA_015106755.1). Classification (NCBI taxonomy): domain Eukaryota; kingdom Metazoa; phylum Chordata; class Actinopteri; order Cichliformes; family Cichlidae; genus Etia; species Etia nguti. The sequence continues at coordinate 11,132 of VUQG01036980.1, forward strand.
CATGTGTGCCGCGCGCATGTGGTTGTGTTGGCCAGTGGAAGGGGGCGGGGCATGGTTAAGCTCTTGCCGAGGGGAGGCCTCTTGCTGGGAAAGGCCGAGATGTCTTCTCGCTGCAGACGCGGAGCAGGGGGCTTTGAAGTTAAAACAATAGGTACGTTCATTGGTCCTCTCCCTGCTCCACCAGGTGGGTGGGAGTCTCACTTTAAGGGCCACCACTTTGTCAGATAGCTTGCAGATCCCACCCACATAGAGCACCGGGACAAGTGAATGAAACGCTATAGTGTCTTTGAGTGTGCAGACTGGAATATTGATGAAGCAAATATTTTCTCTCCATCTGATCTCATGTGAAGGACTCTCACTGTGGGAGTAGGTCAACCAACAATAACGCCATTAGATTTAGAAAGTGGGCTTTTTCTGTTTTCAAGTTCCAGGGAGAACAAGGAGGCAGAGTGAAAGACCACAGAGAGGGAAACACAAAGGAGAGTGGAGAAGGTTTGGGAGACGACCAAAACAAACAGTGCGTTCAACCAAATGGTAAATGGTGTCTTTTTGCTGACTTGGAAAACGTGAAAGCGTTACCAGATGGAGAAGAAAAGGAGAGAGTGCAGAAAGAGCGGTGGACACAATGATCCACAGAGCACTGCAGCTGCTTTTTGGAGTTGACTAACATTTTTTACAGTACTGACACTATGGCACTGAAATGGGTTTTAATGGTACTGACTACTACCAACTACTGTGTGGAGCTGACAGCTCTATACACTCACACCAGTGCTCATGCAGTCTGGCTTATTTCTGCATTCAGATGGAATATAAAGCAAATGTAGTGGCAGCACAGCTGCACGTCGTCAGGTATGAGCAACAACAGAGGAGTTCAAATGAGGAGGCTCGTTATAATTTGCAGCATGGCTCTGTGGATATGACACAGAGCCAGAAACAGCCAGGGTGACATGGGTAGCAAAGCAGCTGGAGAGAAACCACCAAGAAAAAGAAGGTCATCAGGTGGTTTTTGCACAGTACAAACAAAAATGGCTTTGTGTAGCTGTTTTGATTTTGTAGATATTAGCTGAAGCTAAAAAAAAACCAGCAGTGTTGTGTGAGCACCTAATGTGAACTTTTGATCTTGTCCAGTTGCTGTTAGTGTTTGCAGTTGAAGCTAATAAACATGTAAAAGTTTTAGAGCAAAACAAGCTTAAAAACCTGCTGTGTAATCACTTCACAGACCTGCAGTCTTTCTAATGAATGCCTCCAAAAACAAACCTGATGTCAGTGAACATGTTGATCTCGACTCCATACGTCAGCATTTTCCTTTAAAATCATTTTCAACAGCACAACATTTACTTTATGATCCCATTTAGAGTAAGAACAGCAGGGCATGTTTTAGATCTCGGTTACGTTGGTGTTGGTACTTTCTGTCCAGACCCTCCCCACCCTACTGCAGCCTTCACTTTATAGGACAGGCTGGCACACGGACAAATGCCAAACTTTAGGCATCAAAGGTCAACAAGTGGCTGAGGCCATGGCAGTCCACTACTCGCTCACTGAGCACTTCATTAGGTAAACCTTGATATTAACAGCTTGGAACTCTCTTTATCCTCAGAACTTTCCTAATTCTTTGTGAGAAGCGTTGCTCAGACATGTTGGTCCATATTTACATGATAGCATCACACAGTTGCTACAATGTCGTCATGGTACACATTTCAAATTTGGTCATTGTGGAATCCATTTGAAAACTTTAAGCCATTGTCTTGTTCAGGGTAATCTGAGCTGTGCCAAAAAACTATCCCCCACACCAAATGACACCAAGTGTTGCTACAAGGAAGAATGATCCATGCTTTCATGCAGATTACCCCAGTTTGTGACCTTTCTGACTGTCACAGCAGAAATGGAGACTCAGCAGACTAGGCAGTGTTTTTCTAATCTTCTATTGTCCAGTGTTGGTGAGCTTATGTGAACTGTAGCCTCAGTTTCCTGTTCTTAGCTGACAGGAGTGGCATACACTGTGGTCTTGTGCATTCTGCTCTGACCTCTGGCATCAACAAGGCATTTCTGCCGAGAGAACCGCCGCTCACT
>VUQG01036981.1:0-11471 GCA_015106755.1 Etia nguti
CACCTCTGTTGCTTGTGAAACTTGCACACAAGAATTTCACTCGCATGTGCTGTACCAGTGTACCTGCACATGTGATGTGACAATAGAAGTGATTTGATTTGATTTGTTCACTCTGTTTCCAAGCTTGGAGTTGCTAAGACCTGGACTATGAATTTAGGGAATGGTTCTGCATTGGTTCTTTCAGGGAGAGCAATGAACCTCACTGAAACAGTCTTTTCTGACCGTATTCTCCCATCCACACCTTCACCACAGTCAAACGTCCGGCCTGTAACACAGTTAACAGTTCAGCTAGCAGCCCAGCAACCTTCGGCTCAGCTAGCAGCCCAGCAACCTTCGGCTCCGCCACCTGTCGCTCAGTCTTCCGCTCCGCCACCTGTCGCTCAGTCTTCCGCTCCGCCACCTGCTTTACAACCATCATTACTGCCTTCAGCTAAGGTTGTAGCCCAGTTTCCAGTGTCAGCTGCCCAGCAGCCACTAGCCCAGTTTCCAGTGTCAGCTGCCCAGCAGCCACTAGCCCAGTTTCCAGTGTCCCCGCTACATGTTGCCCAGTTTCAGGAAATCACATGATAGGGTGGGGCTAGGTTTCACAATGAGCTCACCCGAAACCTGGGCTGATTGTGACCTACACCCGTTTTCACACCTTGGCTCATGTGATTAGGTAGAGGATCATTAGGGGGTCCATTGTCCCTGTTGGGGGGGTTACTCCCACAGAGCTTAAATCTGGGACTCTCCACCATTCGACCCTAGAACTGAAGAAGCTTCTCAGATGAGAGGTGAAACGTCTTCAAGCAACTTAAAGAAGTCCAGACGCTTTTCTTTCCAAGCTCTTTAGACTAACATTAAAATGGGTGATCGGAAACAAGTTGTCATGAGCAGCTGTGTGCAGGCAGGAGAAGAGGACCCAAACGCAGACTTCACAGAGGCGAAAACATTAACTCAAAAGCAGCTTTACTGCTGACACAAGAGAAAAGGTACAAAACTAAACTAAACTGGGAAACTCTAGAAACTAAGCTCACGGGGAAGAGCACAGGGAAACGCACACAACTATGAGGGGCGATGCGACAACAAGCAGGGGATGACAGAGGACTAAAATACATGACGGAGTAATCAGGAAACAGAAGGGAAACACAGCTGGTACTAATTACACAGACAAGACAGGGAACAGAGGCTGAATATAGAGCAGAACTGTCAAAATAAAACAGGAAACATGAGACAATTCATAAAGACGCAGACTAGACGCTAAGACGTGGAAACATGGCAGACCTAACAGAGGCAAGACCAAGACTAAACAGATACTCAAGGGTATAATAATAATACTGGGCTAGGAAATATAAAATACACAGAGAACCTAACAAATAAACCAGACTAAAGAGGGAATCTAATCAAGGAGTTAAACGGGGAATACAGGGCACTCAAAACAGCATAACTAAGATAACTAGGACTACCAGTGAATCAGTACATAAACCATAATACAAAATATTACCAAAACACAAGAAACTCAAAAAGCTGGGTCAAACTGAACCAGAACCATGACACATGTAAGTGTGACAAATATGCAAAGAATAGGAAATCAGGAAGAGGGGCAAATACTTCTTCACAGCACTGTATCTGCCGATAAATATGTAGGAGATCATTTTTGTAAACTTTTGGTCTTTCGCTGTATTTGTGGTTTAGTTTTTCTGTTGTTCCCATGGATTCTGGTTATTTTTGCCTCATTTTAGACATTTATTAAATGTAGACAGCTTATCATGATGAGTGACAAATGTTAGGGCAGAAGCTTGACCATCTGAGTGGGAGGAGGGCAGGATTATATATATATACATATATATATGTATATATGTATATAATTCCCTCTTCAAAGTGAAAAGTTATGAATCACTCGCTGAAAGGAACTCCACTGGCATTTGAACATGGCTTTCAGCCAGCTTGTTTATTTCTTCGTATCATATCATCAGAAATAACCACAGAGAAAAATAAAAAAAGAGCACAAAGTCCACTGATTAAACTAGAGCAACACACTGCATTATTTTGCATTTGCATCTTTTGATTGTCTACGTGAACTGTATTTCAGAGGGTCGTAAACTGCAAAAACACCAAGCACAAGAAGGCAGATGCAAACCAGAAGGTTACAAATGAGCCAATTACTAGATTCTACAAAATTGAAGATATTGTTAACTTTGGAAAAGGAACAAGACCTCATTTGCTTTGTAAATAAGGATGAAAGGAATAGAAATTATTGAAATTTGTTAAAAAAAAAAAAATACCAGGGCATCATTAATAGTCGTTAAAATTCTCTTTTTCCTCTTCTTCTTTTCTTGCTTTTCTTTCTTTCTGACACTCATTGTGTGAACAGTAGGTTCTCTGTTGAGCCATCTAGTTTGCCTGTGGCACCGAGTTCCCTTCTTTGGAGTCTTGTGGCAGAACAGCTGGCCTTTTTTCTGCCTCCCTAGAATAGCTCTGCCCATCCATATGTTGATGCACTGCGCAGCATTTTTGTACCATTCAACAGTGAACAATAATCATAGGTTAATTATAATTGAATATGCCCTCGCCTCGATGTGTGCACAGTGTAATTTGAGTAAATGAGAACAAAAGCAGTGAGTAAAAGGGAAAGGAAAACCTGGAAAGACTGATTAAAGGAGCGTGAGCTCACTCGTGTAAATTTTATGCTAGCCTTTTTGGTCTCTCTAAGGAATTCAAGTGGACTGTTTATCACTCAAGCTCCACTTCTCACACATGCATGCACAGCCTTTTTCCTCATAAAACTTTGCAAGCATTGAACATTGTTTCCTCGATGAGTTCCAGGGCCAGAGTTTGAAAGAGCACACTTCAAACAGGCAATATTACACGTATTGTTCCCATGCTCAAAAGCTGCTGTCATGCATACAAACAGAGATGCACAATCTCATTCTCATTCCCAGGGTGTCACATGGTGACAGGTGTTGTGCATCAGGTTATGCAAATAGTAAGGTAGGTCTCACTCCTACAAATCTGAGCTCTTGGTCAGGACCCCCATCTATGATGCTGGAGTCAGCAGCCAATTACCAGAACTTAGGACAAAGAATGAACACTTCACAAAGGCACTCAAAGAAAACCCTAATACAGCTGCTATAGGCAATACTCGGATCAATCGTTTCCACTCTCCCGTTTCCTGTCAAGGCTTTCTGTTTGGTCCATTAATCTCAATCAATTTTAAAACATGACTATATGTAAGGTATGATACATTATTGATGGCTGGTTCATGAGGGACCTCAAAACAAACATTTCACTCAAGCAGAAACCCACTGTGCTGAATGAGCATTTGAATTATATTGATTGTTGTCCAAATTGGTGTTGAAGGTGCAGTTGATCTTAGTGTTTGGCTGAAAGGGCGACAGAGTCACAAAGAAGGGTGAGAGATGACTGAGAGGAAGACGTCTTTATTTTTGACCTCCTTCTACCTTTGACTTGTGTTATTATTCTGTTTGCGGCTGACGCGTCTGCCTCTGCTCGTTCCACTCTGCTCTTCTTAGATTAAGTAGTGTTGCAGTTTCAGCTCAGAGCTTAAGTAATGAACGTATTGATGAGGACATGTGTGCATGTCCTTTTACTGGTGAACACACCCAAACACACTCTGAAGTCTCAAGACCTCAGAAACTCACAAAATGATCTGGTCTCATCAGGAATTTAGGGAATGCTGAATGAAACATCCCTCAAATCTCAAATCCATGGCACAAATACAAGGTGTGCTCAGAAATATTGTGAGACCTGATTCAAAGGTAGTTGTCCCCCTTAATTTCGTCATCTTGTGGACCTCTGTAACCCTTTTTCACCACTTTCATGTGAACGTCTGCTGTTAAACCACCAACCTCATAGAGATCAAACATCAAATTCTTTGTCTAACTTAACTCTGTTGAGATTTGCTGTATCTCTGACTATGGTCCATGGTCTTGCTTTCTTCATGGCTCAGGAAAGTGTAGAAGTAATGGGATGTGACCAAGAGCAAGATCCTTGATTCCTTCAACATTCACACATTGTGTATTGTAAATATATTCCCCACAGTCAGACTGTAAGTGCTTAAAGGAGGCAGACTGCAATCATGTATGTGTTTTGCTTTTTTGATGGTCTAGGCTTAGCACCGTTACACAAAGCTTAGCTTTAAAATAGTAAATGCTTACGTAAATGTCAGTTTAGTTTTTAGTTTTCCTGATACTGGTGTGTAATAAGCAGCAGGTTAATAAGCAGCACTGTCCCAGGTATAATGTGAAACCTGAACAGTCGATAACGTAATGGGAAGCACTCTCTTGTACCAGGAGCGTGGATCTCATCAAAGAGAGAGGCTATTAAGATTACATTTCCTGTTGATCTTATCAAAGGATAAAAACAAAGGAACTATATTTTCATAACTCAGGGCATGTTATACCACAAAGCAAAGTGAAATAATAATGGTGAGAAAATACACTGACTGCTTGTTAACCTTTATATTCCAATTCAAGTTTTATTTATACAGCTCCAAATAACAACAATAGTCGCCTCAAGGTGAGCCTATAGTCATTTTAGTGTTTTACTGTCTAAACGTTTGTGGCAGCCCCTCATTTTTCATATTTGGCTTCTGTTAAGCACTGTTAATTTTGACGGCAAATTTTGAGTTAGCTGTAGTCATAATTAAGGCATCTAAATTATTTTAGTTTTAGTCGATCATATGTACCAAATATCATTGTTGTAGCACATGAAATCCCAAACTGACTAAATATAAAGTGTAAAAGATTGTTATGTTTTTACCAGTGAGAGTTGCTCCACATAGCAAAGTTTTTTTTTTTTATATGCAAGAAGTGTCATCATCATGTTTTTATCCTCATGCATTATTTTTTATTTAGTTATCGTCTTGTTTTTAGGATAGAAAGAAAACAGTGAAAAAAGGCTGTTGTTGTTGTATTATTATAATGTGTTCTGAATAAAAGTCACATTATAATATATAGAATCATCTGGCAAGAGGTCACGTGGAGCGATAATCCAAATCCAAATTGTCATCAGATGACAGTACAGAGATGGGCGGGACAGAGTTACAACTGTGAGCGTCTGCAGCATCCATAAAAAAACTTACCGGAGTCTCTGTCATGGTTTGGGGCTGTATTTCAGACAAAGGTGTTGGAGATCTTGTCAGAACTGGTGGAATTAGGAAGGCAAAAAAATACCAGCCAGATTTCAATCTATCATGTAACACTATCTGGAAAGTGTCTGATGAGCAATGGCTTAATTTCTCAGCATGACAATGATCCCAGACACACTGCCACTGCAGTAAACATACACCTGAATAGTCCCCCCAACATCCAAAGAAAAACACTGAATGTCCTTTAAGAAGACTCTTAAATAAATGAAAAGTACTCTTACTTAAGTTAAGGAGGAAGGTGGTTGTACCAAATATTGACTTTCAACCTTGTTAGAACTGTACAGACTGTGCTTTTGCCTTACAAACTGTATTCCGATGTACCGTTCCACATTTCCAACAAATCATTGCATCTATGTCCTGCTTTCCCAACTAAAGATAAAGAAATGAGGAGTGGCTAAGAGATTTTTGAACAGCACTGTGTGCTGATCCCTGCAGCCATGTGTTGGTGTGAAGCTCAGACTGAGTCCAAAAAATAGTACAAACTTCAAACTTTCACCACCCAGTTTTCATCAGGCTACACAATTGACTGTATATATGACACAGAGATCGAAGCTTCAATACAAACACACAATATGACACTCGAGACATTTTATCTTGTTAATGAAACATTACACTGGTCAAATAAACAATTTACAATGATGCTGTTTTTCTCCTCTCTTAGTGCTGCTTAAGTTGGCCCCTAAGTCTATTTTTAGCTTTAATTACTCACTTATTTTTATTTATTCACTCTGTTTATTATTCTATTTGTTATTTTTATCCTTAGAGAAAGCCAGACTGAATTTCATTTTACTTTGTATAATGACAATAAAGGTCACTGTTTCAAATAGGAGTGGGACAGCCTTGAACATCTTCACAAAGTATATTTGCACAAAATTTAAAGGTTCAAAAACACCTCAAAAGCGAAAGTAGAATTATAGCATAATGACAGTAGCGCTAACTGAGACTCGTTACTTTCATGATGATGCTGATGGTCTGTCTGATGACTCACTTGTTTTATCTTTTTGTATCCACAGATGATGTAGGCGTTTAACACTACCAAATCAAAATGCTCAAGAAGTGTTAGAAACAGGCTATTCAGTCACAGCAAAACACTGAATTTTGTGCATCCTGTTAGAGCAAACGGGAGAGAAAGGGGCAGCAGCAGCAGCAGAGCACCAAACTGATAAGGCTGTCAGTAATAATAACATACACATTGTTGTCACAGTGAGCCAGACTGCAGGCCAGCTACACTTAATGCATTTCCAAATGAGTGAGACCTACAGTAAGAAGCTGGGGCCTGTGATAAGTCGCACATTAACTCGACATGAGCGTATGCTTTACTGTTGGACACTAGGCTGTGATGGAGGTGTTCAATAACCCAAACTCGTCTGAGTCCTCACCTTCTACCAGCACCTTCTCAGCACCCTCACTCTGTCTTCCCTTTTTCTCCTCTCTGTCACGGAGACTGATTTCATGTGTCTGTATTTCCTCACCCTTCAACCCTCCAGGCACAGTTAGGTTAAAATATGACTTCTCAAGCTGTGTTATAACATGCTGACATGTTTAGAGGGGACACTCTGATTAACAATGAGGGCAGCTAATGCTCACACACTATGCTGCCCAGATTAAACAGAGAAAAGTGCAAACACATGACTGGAAAGACAGCAGCACGCACTGCAGCCACGGGCAAACATGGCCGTGTATGAGCAACATGACAGAGGAATGTTTATGTAACATTTCACACCATATGTCTGCTTATTAGATTAGAGATAAGCTTGCAGTGTCATGGACCTGCAACCTGTCCAGATGTGATAGGATCTAGCCCCTCCACCACCACAGTTGGATAAGTATTTAAGAAAATGCATGGTTGGAGGTATGATTTTAATGATAATAAAAAGCTGAAAAGGCAAGGGTGAATTTGTATTTCTCCCCTTACTATTAACTTTAAAAGCCGCATTATCAATTAAGGTCTTAGTTACTATTCTGAGTCTATAGTACCACTGAGTTTGCAAGCTGTCACGACAGGTGTGATCCATGCTTCTCCAAAATGTTGTCTGCACCATTAAAGCACACATGCACACAATTAAATCAAGTATAATAAAATACAAACCATATTCTAATCAGAATTTATCAGAATGCAATGATTTGTCTTCCTTCTCTCACCCCAACCGGTCACAGCAGATGGCCCCGCCCCTCCCTGAGCCTGGTTCTGCCGGAGGTTTCTTCCTGTTAAAAGGGAGTTTTTTCTTCCCACTGTCGCCAAAGTGCTTGCTCATAGGGGGTCATATGCTTGTTGGGTTTTTGTCTATATGTATTATTGTAGGGTCTACCTTACAATATAAAGCACCTTGAAGTGACTGTTGTTGGGATTTGGCACTGTATAAATAAAATTGAATTGAATTGAACTGAAAATAAATCTGTATTTTATTTATAATATAACATAGAAAACATATCACTTATTTAAAGAAGAAAATGTGCCATTTTAAGAAAAAAAAAGGTCATTTTGAACTTTCTTGTCTGTCTCATTCTAGCTGATTAACATTTCAGGCTCTTCTTTGTTGTATTTTTTGTCTCATTATGCCTGAAATGTTTTCTGCAGGTGAAAGTTCTGGATCGGAGTCAAGCCACTTCAGTGCAGTATGACGATTAGCATGGTGTTGATGAAACATGCAAAAAGACCTGATGTATGTGTTGCTCTAAAACCTGCGTATACCTCCAGTATTAATGTTGCTTTGCCAGATGTACAAACTGCCAATTCTGTAGGCACCTCCATACCATCAGACATACAGGCTTTTGAGACCTGATAACTAAACAGATGATCCCTTTCCTCTTTAATCCAGAGGATGTGGAATCCATGCTTTCCAAAATGAATTTCAGATTTTGATTTGTCTGACCGCAGAACAGTTTCCACTTTGCCTCAGTCTATTTTAAATGAGCTTTGTCCCAGAAGAGACAGCGGCATCTGGATCATTTTCACAAATGGCTTCTTCTTCTTTGCATGACAGAGCTTTAACCTGCATTTGTGGATGGCATGGTGAACTGTGTTCACAGACAGTGACTTCTGAATGTTTCCCTGAGCCCGTGAAGTGATTTCCATGAGAGAATCATGCTTGTTTGTAATGCATGCCACATTATACCCAATCGTGTTGCTGAACTTCCAGTGAACCTAATTAGTTTTAAAATGTTCTTCACCTAACTGTGTTTCTGATAACAACATTATATATGTCATGTGGGTATTCTTACATGCACAGCCCAAACTAAATATAACAGGACTGTAACCAAGCAAATAGAACTCAGTAAAATATGGTCTTCACTGGTGCTCTATTAATAATAATAATAATAATAATAACTTTATTTATAAAGCGCTTTCAGACAAAGTGCTGTACAGCTATTTGAAACTAAAAAGATGAATAAATAACAGCGATAAATAATTTGGGGTATTGAACAGTTCTTGAATATACTGAAGGATTTGTTGTTACAAAGGAGAAGAACTGACTATGAAAGCAACTATCCTTTGCTACATTTTTCAACTTTTAAGTAACTCCTAGTTTGCCAAAAAAGTATATATTGTAAAAGCTGGAACCTACTACCTCCCTCCCTCAAAGCCAAACCCTGTTTCCAAGGTTATCAGCCTGTTAAATCGCTGTTATCAGTTGCTGTCACTGTCATAATATCAGTAAGCAGCCCTCTCCATATGCTCCCTAGGTATCCTGAGCAGGCTGCTATTTTATGGTGGTGGTACTGTGTTGCTGAACCAAAATTAAGAGCTCACTTAAAGTTTTTTCCACTTTAAAAGGTCAAAAAAAATCCCCTGTATCTGGAGGCGACCCTAGTGGCAGTGGCATAAATCATCAGATGACCTTCTCAAAGAAAACTTTTGGCCTTCTTTTTATTTCAGTGCTTCTTTTAGGGTTGCTGTTCAGTCTGACCCTGTTCACTGAGAAGAAGCAACACCTCCAGTAAGCTAATAGGTAACCAGAGAGAAATGTGATTTAGCAGGTGTTTGCGCATATGTCATATCCTGGCTGCGCAGTATGCCTGACTCACAGGCAGGACCTAAACTCAAAAACACAGCTTTATTGCTGGCGTGCAGGTGTTTCAAAACGAAACGAAACGAAACTGGAATTCTGGAACCTAAACATACAGAGAAACACATGGGGAGATACACAGCCATGAATGAGGGAGAACGCGACACTAGACTGAGGGAAACAGAGGTTTAAATACACAATACAATAACGAGGGAACAGGAAACACAGGGGAAACACAGCTAAGACAAATGAACATGAGAGACAGAGGAAGCAAAACTAAACACACTGAACATGGAACGCAAGACTGTCAAAATAAAACAGGAACACAAAGACCCACACAAACTCAGACACAAAGAGAGGGACACAGAGAACAAAGACACGAGGGGAACCTAAATCTATAAGAAACTAACATGGAATAAACTCAGGACTAACTACATGAACCTTAAATAATAAACATAATACAAAATGTCACCAAAGCACTAGAAACTCAAAATGCTGGGTCAAAAGGACCCAGAAGCATGACAGTACTTGTTTGTCAAAGAAACCTCTTCTACTTTTCTCCTTCTTCAGGTTATTGCACTTTAACTAGATTCTCTGTTCATGGTGCTTGAGTCAGAATGTCAAACAAAATTATTTGTATACAATATTTTAAAATGAACACTTTATTTCCAGCAGGGGAGACAACTTGGGTCAGTTGTAACATTTCCAATTTCTCCAATCAGGGTAAGTTTCAAATCATGTGATTCATTCTGTACATGCCCAATTCAGTTCTTCTATCACATGTGATAGAAGAAAAAAAAAAAAAAATCAGCACCCTTTGACAAACACAGACAATTTAAGAAGAAAAAATGTAATTTCTAAGCCAAAAAGTAGGTTGGTTTTTTTTTTTTGTTTTTTTAAAAACTTTTTTCATTTTCTAATAGCATTATCTGCTTTGCAGTTAAACTCATCAAACTTAAATCATGTTATTTGTATGTCTATGGGGATATATTCTGTGCATGTCTTTAGTGCTAATGTTTTAGCCATTAGCTGTAATGTTAGCTAGTTCCTGGCTATAGGAGTCTGGGTCAGTTGTAACAGCCATGCAAATGTTACAACTTAACCCACTATTACTTTAACTCATATTTTTATGTTGTTTTTTTTTTTTTTAATTACAGTATGCCGAGGTCATGGAAAAGAAAGACTGACCGAGGGGTGCCTCTCAGTGTTTTGGAGAGAGCATTAAAAATGATGTTAGAAATCAGGGAAAGTCCAACAGATCTGTGGCAAAATTGTATGGCATTTGCCATGTCACCTTGCACAGATTTTGTAAAGAGAGGAAGAAACTGGAAGAGCAGGGATCAAGGGAACTCCCACGTGTAGGATACCATAGTGGAAAGATGGTCTTCACTGATGAACAAGAGAAAGAATTAACAGAATACCTGATGAGGGCTGCAGATGCATTTTATGGACTATGTCCACGTGAGGTAATCAGATAGGAATTGATAAAGGATAAGCCAAGGGAAAGTTAGAAATTTGTAATGGTGGCAATTTAAAATATAGTTTATCAGATATACTAACATATTTCATGATTAAAATTACAGGTAAAAGAACTGGCATATCAGCTTGCAGTGAAACATGGATGCAAATATCCAAAATCATTCTCGAGGGCTGGGCCAGACTGGTTCTCAGCCTACATGAAAAAAACCCAACTTTGTCCATTAGAAGTGCTGAGGCTACAAGTCTGGCACGGGCCACCAGTTTTAATAAACACAGTGTAGCAATGTTTTCAAAAAATTTGATGATGCGCTAAAGAGACACAACTTAACTGGAAATGACATATGGAATATTGATGAGACTGGCATAACAACTGTGCAAACCCCAGACAGAGTGATTGCAAAATGTGGCACTAAACAAGTTGGGGCAATGACATCAGCAGAGAGAGGTTCACTGGTCACCTTTGTATGTGCCGTTAATGCCATTGGCAACACCATTCCTCCAATGTTTGTGTTCCCACGCATATGTTATGCAGACCACTTTGTCAGAGATGGGCCAGTAGGAAGTATTGGCAGTGGAAATAAATCAGGATGGATGCAAGAAACAGAGTTCCTCATCTTTCTGAAGCACTTTGCAAACCACACCGAGGTCACCCATGAAAAAAAAGTGATTCTTCTCATGGATAACCACAGTTCACACCTGTCAATTGCAGCCATTAACTTCTGCAAGAGCAATGGAATTGTGATGCTCACAGTTCCCCTTCACTGCAGTCACAAACTCCAACCACTCGACAGGAGTGTTTATGGCCCACTGAAAAAGATGGTAAACAGTGCAAGTGA
>VUQG01036994.1:0-16024 GCA_015106755.1 Etia nguti
AAGTTTAACACTGCCTACAATATTGCCAAAGAGTGCCAAAGCACTTTAAGCACAAGCACAAGATTGTTAGTTAATCATTTACAAATCAATATTGTCTGTATGGACAGCAATTTTTTTTTAAAATGTAAAAAGTGAACATGCTTAAGCGATGCAGTTGAAAAATTTGGGTGCACCTAATTTTTGTGCTGGTGCGCCTAAGAAATAAAGTTAGGTGCACCAGTGCAACCATGGCAAAAAGTTAGTCTAGAGCCCTGATGGCTCAATGGAAACTGGGCAGTTACTGTATGTACAATTATCACCTTACAGCACCTGTGTAGCATAATAATACAATATCATCTTTGTGTTTTGGCATTAGCTTAAGGAAAATTTCAACTGATTAAATCAAGTTAGAAAAAATCTACAACGGCTTTAATATTCATAAACTCATAGTGGTTTATGAGCCTGACGAGAAATAGGTACAATATTATTCAATAAATATGATTACTGCATGTCTTTGTTTCAGTGATAGACCATCTTGTGAGAGAGAGGAATGTGCCCCTCGACTTGCAGGTGCATAATTTTGACAGGGCTATTTTGGGCGGCTGGCGGCCGTGCTTTTTTACCAGAGATGAAAACGGGGGACAGATTTAGCGGTGTGGCTTCTCTGGCTTCATGACACCCTGTGCTGCAAAAGTCGAGGATTTACAGAACCACTTGTGACAAGGTTATTGTAGAAAACAAATTGAAGTCACGACACTGCTGAAAGCGACCGACCAACGGTCATGAAGAGATAATCCAGAGCTGGGAGACTAGTCGGCCCTAAAGCTGGATGATTTACATTTCATCACAGTGATGCCCGTGATACTAATGTACTGCATATATGACTGATGTCTAACTATGCTGATGGCATTCCAGAGTATAATAATGGTAAACTGTTTTCAGATGTAGGACACTGCTGGTTTCATCATTCTGTCATGCTGACTGAATTCAATCATTCAGGGTTGCTTTTGATTTGACGTTTCACAAATCTTCATTCGATCCTGCCACTGATGAAGAAGGCAGCACTAATGAGCATGATTTTTGCCATATGTGCAAGAGACTTGTTGTAGAAATTGAACTTGTCAGTACTGACAAGGACGCCGAGTGTAGTTACATTTTTGAGTGCCCTGTTCTTCCTGTCAGTGTCAATAAGAGCAGTGTGTGTGTGGGTGGGTGCTACACACTGCAGCAGCCTCTTCCACTTTTCACACAATCGCGCTCACAGAGAAAGATCCCTCCTCTCGATTGCAAATGGCAAAAATGCATCATAAACAAATATCTTAATCTTATTCTATATCAGAGACAGAGTTGATTAGAAATGAGAGTCATACAGAGTTCACTGCTGTGCGTGCCTGTTCATTAATACTGCTGCTTTACTGTAGTTAAGGCTTGAGCTGTGTTGAAATGTTACAAGGTCCAAACTATGAGACTGTGATCAGGAGTTTATGAAGGATGCTAATCCGGACTTTACACATTCAGCAGCTGAAAGCAGAAAGAGCTCAAAGGCTGAAGACGCTGTTAGACACACGTGACAACACCTGTACATTAAATATATAATGAATTTGTTTTTGTGAGTGTTGATCTTTGTGTTATTCGAGACATGCAAGTAAAGCAAGGGTGTCAGTGCTGACCAGCAGAAACATCCAAAAGTCTGTACATCTTATACTCAGGAGGTACTTTGAAGAAAGTACTTGTCAGATTGTCAAAAAGCATCTAAAAGCCTCTCTTCTCGCACCCTGTCGACACTGACAGGCAACATTTTGAACCTAACAATTTAGCAAGTACATCTATTTCACACAGATGAGAAATATGCACTATGTGAACTTTCCTCTCACATTCTTTTACTTTCTTTTGTTTTGTATTCTTCACACTTCTAAAGCTGAGAGCACCACGTGAATGCCTTTGAGAAAAGCTCTTCGCCTGTTTTGATGCCATTTATCTTGGCACGCGCTACAAAGACAAACTCTTCTTCCAGGCTGGTTTGCAGATGATTGTGTTCACACGCTTCACACGAGGTGTATTTCATTTCAGGCTTACTGCCCCTTTTGTCCAGGTTCAGATGTGATTTTGGGGAGAGCAGCAAAAATGTGCACACCCAGCAGACACTTCATTAGTTGCCATTGCTAGCACTGGATTTACTCTCCTTTGCCTTCAGAAGTGTATTAATTGTTTATGGTACAGATTTAGCAAAGGGCTTGAAACATTCCCCTGATAGTTTGATGACATACATGACAGCAGTTATGTGATATCATCACAACTGATGCAGCTCTTACGTACTGAGATCTGCTGACCTACAGGAAACACACTGTGATGTTTGTACTTATTCTGGAAGCAGCCGTCAAAAGGTGTTGAGACATGTTCATCAACAATACTCAGGTAAATGCCCTGTATTTGTATAGCGCTTCACTTAGTCCCTAAGGACCCCAAAGTACTTTACACTACATTCAGTCATTCACACACTGGTGATGGCAAGCTACATTGTAGCCACAGCTGCCCTGGGGCGCACTGACAGAGGCGAGGCTGCCGGACACTGGCGCCACCGGGCCCTCTGACCACCACCAGTAGGAAAACATGGCGTTAGTACCTTGCCCGAGGATATTTGGCATGCAGCCTGGAGCAGCCTGGGATCAAACCACCGACCTTCTGATTAGTGGCTGACCTGCTCCGCCACCTGAGCTACAGCCACCCCAAGGTGGCACTAAGGGACCCAAAGGGTGCCAAGATGATATCTTTCACACGAACACACAACCACCAGACTGGACTCCTGACACGGGGCAGGAAGTCATGCTGATTATGCCACGTTCTCATCCACCTGTCCGAGTGTCACAGCAGAAACTGAGACTCATCAGACCACAAACTTTTTCCCAGTCTTCTGTTGTTCAGTGACCCTGTGTGAATTATAACCTCGATTTCTTGTTCTTAGCCCACAGGAGTCACTCCCAGTGTGGCAGCAAATAATTATTTGAGTTACAGTTTCCTTCCTATCAGCTCAGAGCAGTCTGTCCATGCTCCTCTGACCTTTGATATCAGTAAGGCATTTTCTCCCAGAGAACTGCTGCTCACTGGATGTTCTCTCTTTCAGAGTATTCTCTATAAACCCTGAGGTGGCTGTGTGGGACAATTCCAGCAGATCAGCAGTTTCTGAAATACTCAGACGAGCCCGTCTGTCATCAACAACAACCAGAGTCGTTTAAATCATTTTTCTTCTCTATTGTGATGTTCGGTGTGAACCTTCAGGTCTTCTTGACCACATCTACACGCCTAAATACACTGACTTGCTGTCATGTGATTGGCTGATTAAATATTAGTGTTAACGAGCAGTTGAACATGTGTGCTTAATAAAGTGGCCAAGTAAGTACAATAACATATTCTAATTAAAACTGTTATTCCTATTTGAACTTATGAGACACAATACTTAATTATTTAATTTACAAAAACTTAAATTCTAAAATAACTACTAAAAGTGATTTTTTTAAATTGAGTAGCTCAAGAGAAAGATTTCATTATATCAGCAGTGATCAAAACACACTGCTGGCTGTAGACTGATAACTGAAACCTGTAAATGATCACAGCTCTGCTATTTAAATCCCCAGCACTGCAGCTCTGCAGTATTAGCAACAGGTGAGTGGAAATGAGCTGCAGATTACACAGGCACTATTTGCATGTTGATGAATGGCAGGTTACCGAAGTGTGAAGTAGCTGACGGCCTTCCAGCTGGATGCTGTCACATGTGAAAGGACTGTTAACACGGTGCAAATTTAAACACTAGCAACTTGTAAATAAACAGGATAACGCCAAGAAAGCATGTTTATCTGCAGAGTACATGCAATCCCCATGAACATATACATATAAATGATATATTGTGTAAGGCATGGTGAAATCTACACAACATGAATTCATTTCAAACGATGCTAACATGTAAACATGCTGGTGGTTTTTGTTAGCCTAATGCATGTTATTTACTTGTTATGTTGCTTTTATAATATGCCTTTTAATTATTCTCAGCATCGAAAACAATGATCTTCAAGTAATTATCAGATAACGTTTGCAGAGTTATATTCATAATGAAAAAACACAGAGAGCTCAAAAAGCTCAGAAGAAAGCATTTACAATGTAGACTTCACAGCGGCGCACAGCCGCAGGCAAGACTGAGACGCGTCCTTAATCTCACTCGAGCTAAAACAGCTTCTTTTGGACATCTCTGAAAAAATACAGTCAACTAGTTAGCTAACGTTATTTAGTCACTTAACATTTTGTGGATACAGTATGTTCGACATCAGCATGAGATGCATCTTAAACACATTTCGTTCACTATGTCAGTAGATTAAATTAGAATTCTAGCAGCATTAAGCTTCCTGCTAAGCATATTTCATATTGCAAGTTATGTTTATATAGCTGTAAGTGCTGTAGCCCAACGGCATCAAGGTTCAATATGTTTTGCATTCAGAGATGCTATTCTGCATATCTTGGTTATAATGAGTGGTTTTTGAATTACTGTCTGACCATTCTGCTCTGACCTCTGGCATCAACAAAGCATGTTCACCCAGAGAACTGCTGCTCACTGGGTACTTTCTCTTTGTCAGACCAGTCAAGCACGTCTCGAGTTTGCAGTGTGTGCGAAAATTCCAACAGGTCGGGAATTTTTTTAATATTTAGACCAGCCCGCCTGACACAAACAACCACGCCATGTTTAAAGCCATGTAAATCACCTTCATCCTCATTCTGATGCTCAGTTTGAATTTCAGTAGACTGCCTCGGCATGGTTGGCATGTCTATACGTGAATGGAGTTACTGCGGTGTGATTGCCTGAGTGGATATTTGTGTTAACAAGCAGCTGAACAGAACTGAAATAGTGTCTGAGGGCAGCATTAAACATCACACCAAAAGTTCAACACACGACACAGATATGAAAATGGTGCCATAAATCTTCTCTGCCCTCCAATTAAAATCCCTTAAAGTATTAAATACACAAAGAGTGTGGACAAACATGGATGGCACATCAGTGGTGGTAACTGTGTTTCCTCCTCAGAGATAACTCTCTTTGTAAACTTGTAGAGCCAAAATAAATTCTGATGATCATAAAGACAGCTTAATGCAAAAGGTTTAAAAAAGGCAAACATTTTTTCACCTCCCATAATATCAGTCACCTCACTGAAGCTGCTGATTTTCATTTTCAAGCTTCAACATTCAAAGAAAAGTTGAAATATTTGTACTTAATATTGAATATAGGATATATGAAAGTATTTTTCTTTTTGGCTTTCCCATTCATGTTTATGATCGCTCTCACTAAAGCCGTTCATTTTTTAAGCATTCAGTAAGAAAAGTCAGAAACAGAACCATCTCTGCCGAGTCTGCCGAGTCAATTCAAAGCTGTGAAGAACAACACAGTAATTACACTCGATAATATTCTGAAATTATGCATTTAGTAATGATTTACAGCCTTAAGGCTTTTTCCCACACTGAAACAACTGGGTCTGCAGCAGGAATATACAAATAAGACTTTTGTGAAAGCCTGCTGTGCACTCACACTGTTCACAATGACAAATGTTTTCAGTTATTGTACATGTCTAATTACATATGCACAGAAAATTCAACAAATTCAGTTCAATATCTTGTTTGTTCACTCTGCCAAAATAGATCAGATTAGTATGACTTCTGACTTGGTACTCCAACAGAACAGTTCTGGGTGGGAGTCGTGGGAATGCTGTCTTCAGCCTCAGCATCCCACAGTCCCCTCTGTTGTACTTCCAGGTGAGTTATCCTCAATGATCATACCCAAACACCTCCAAACTTTAATCTTAATAGCTTCAACCATCGCCATTTTTTTAAAAACTTATAATCAATAAATCAGTGGATCAAGTTGCTCACAGATCATGCAACTTTAAAAAGCACAGTTTGACCCAGTTGGAAAAAAACAAAACATGGTCCTTTTATTGGGTCCTCCCACCAAACCCAGCATATGCCAGAAATGTGCCAAAATACCATAAATCACATGTCAACGCTGCTCACCATGACTGGCCCACCTTGGTATTTCTGTTTGTTAGCCCTATTTGTAATGTGAAAGTATCTTATTGTCTTACGTGTATAATCATGGATAATTACAAGTCCAAGACATTTTTCAGGTGGTGAGGAGTGATGATAGAAGGGAAACACGAAAATAAAATGAAAACATTGGGATCAAAATTCAAACTAAAGTTGAAAAATCAGTGTATATGACACAGAAGTTAAAGTACATAATATATGTTTTACCTGTTGGATTAGTTATTCATTCAGATGATTGAAATGAGTGAGATATATTTCAGAATAATTAACAGTGTGCATCACAGTGAGCCAACTATGATGAATACAGTTTCTCCAGTGCTGCTGACGTCACTGTCTAATTCACGCTGTGTTGCATAATGAAGCCGAGGACTAGATCTGTCCAGGTGCACGTGCATGAGGTTACACATTTACAGACATCCAGTGTGTTGTTCCTTGTTAAGTGTCGCTTTAACGTTGTTGTTGTTGTTTCCTTGAACAGAGTGCAAAGCAGCAAAGCCTTCAAACAGATTCACAGTCATCATAGCCGACACCAAACTCTCTAATCTCTGAAAATGATTCAAAACAGCTTCGAGTTGATGAACCGTTTTTGATAAAACTCTTTTAGTTCATTAGGTAAGAACATCAGGTTAGAGCTGTCAGGAACTCAATTATTCCTGCTAAAGCTTATTTTTGGCACTCAGAACCTTCAGTATGGAACGTGCTAACGGCAAAGTCATTCTCTAAAAAGCACCATATTACACAGTAATGACATTTAATAGTATAGTTTATCTTTGCACTTAGTGAGCAATTTGCAATTATTTGATTTTCAATTATAAAATTCTTAAGAGAAATTTCAGTAAAAGTAACTTTTATTAGATTGTGCAGGTGTGACAGAAGCATATTAGCACAAACAGGAAATTGCAAAGTCAACTGAATAAAACTACTTGAAACCATTTCCACTTTAATGCTAAAACCTCTACGGGGAGCTGTAAATCTTTAATGTCTGTTTTGCTGAAATTTCATTTCAAATATAAATGTAGGCAGGTCAAATTATTTTCTATTTATAATAGATGAGTTTTCTTTCATAATGCATTATCTTAAATATGTTGAGAAAAAAAGCGCAGCTGTACGATGTGCCTTGATGTTCTGCAGTTATGCTGACCTTAGGTTCAAAGATGAGATAGTCTAAAAGTGCCGCCCTGGAGAGGCCATCCCAGTGCAACCATTTGGAAGAAATTCAAATGGTCAAGAGATGCCTCCGGTTAATTAAAAATTAACTACTAATGATTAATTGACACCCTTGATAATATCTTAACAGGCTTCCATTTATGTGAGTCGAAGCATAGAATTTCACCTCCAGGAGTCAATAATGACATCCACGAAAAGCCATTAAGGGTAGAACCTATTACCATTTTAATAATTGATCATCCCAAGCTCCTTTTCATTGTTGCATTAGTAGAACTGAGAGGCAGGTTTTTATTTTTGGAATGTAAAAAACAAATAAGCATCTGTGTGGATTTTCATTTCAGCATTTCGTTTTGTTTTCTCCAAGTGAGCGAGAGAGGACCACACTGTCAACAAAGGTGACAGGTTAGGTTACATATAAATGAGCTGCCAGGGAGAGGGGCTTTCATCGTGGTCAGAAAATACAGATAACAGGAGGCAAATACCCCATGAGATAACTCAGAAGCTCTACGATGTCCTAAGTCTTTATTTCAGATCAGGGCTACTTGGATTTTCATCAGCAACCTGTTTGAGGGACTGAGCTCCAAGATCTGAGGAGAAGCAAGCAGTGTTGCTCATCAGGAGTGCTGCAGATATGCCTCTCGAATCAGCCGCTGCTTCCAGCCCCAACTATCAGTCTCAAAGAGGCAGTCACAGGTGAGAGCTCTCTGTACATGTGATAGATTCTAGAAAATCCTGCCTGTTGTGGTGTGATAACACATGATATTGTCTTGAAAGAACATCCTGTTGTCAAATGCACCTTCTTGGCACCTTTAGAAAGGAACCGAGCTTTAACTGGGCATCACTGAACCTGCTTCCTTGGACTTTGAGACTATTATTTGTTGAGGATCATACACCATCGGCTGTGGGTAATCTTCTCAGCAAACTGTGCAGAGACGCTGCATAAAGGTCATGAAAACCCCTCGAGCGTGTACTGGTATCTTGGTTGGACGTGCATCTATACTGTTAGAGTAAAAACACCTGGAAATGTGCTTTCAATGTGTATTTCTTCATATGTAGTGCTCTGTGACTTTGGGCACCATCCGACTGTGCCGACATGTCTGTAGCTTGAGATATTTCCCCGGTGAGCTCAGGGTCACAGGCTCCTCGCCAAGGAAATTTGTTCGGAAAAGGCTGAGATCTTCTCATATGTTCTCGCTTTTATCAGATGACCTTAAAGTCGTAAAATTAGAACGCTGTCAAGAATAGAAATTGTAATTTTAAGTCTCATAGCTGGTCGCAAAACTGCAATATATTATGCAATAATGACATCAAGGCATAGATTAATTATGCATTCAGTCAAATCACAGGCAATTTATGTTGAATACATTCTTCCCCCCCATTTTGAAACTGTTGCATACAGTACAAATCAATATCGTTGCAGTAATTAGTTTTGTAGACAGAAGAAAATATAATCATATACTCACATTAAGGTTTAAAATGTTTTCAATCTGTACTTGTCTGTGCATTTATAATATAGCGATCAATACAGCGCCAGTGAGAATGTAATCCAGAACATTTGGTAAACGGCTGTAGCATTAAAGTACTGAACCACAGTCTGATTTTAAGGTACTTGCTTAACTTATATTGATTATGCCAAACACGCTTTCTGCCATTTCCACTTTATTTTTCAACTGTAGGCCAACGGCCGAATATTAATTCTTACACCTCCCTTTAGAATTCCCAGAGGGTAATTATCATAGTCCATAAAGCAGACTAGATGATGAACCGCTCCATTAACCCTTTCACGTCTCCTGTAGTTAAGTTCTACCAACCTACTAACGGTTGATCTTGACGTTACACTCTTGGCAGTGGAGAATCTTCTCCAGGTCATCACGCTGGTGGTTCTACTGCCCAGACACTGTAATCCTGGAGCCCTGTAATTGTGGAGAAGCTATGAGGGAAACAACAGGGTTTCAGTGTTGGAGCTGTTACGGCAGTCACCATGAGGAATGTGAGGTCTTTGCACAATAAGATGGACAAGCTTGGAGAGCTGATTGAGCCCCAGAGGGAGCAACATGAGTGGAGTTTGATGTGCTTCATGGAGCATTTCGGCGCTGCAGGAAGATGGTGTCAGGCTCACACTTTCTGGACAAGTGTGATTGTGGCCAGACAGGGAGCAGTAACCTGAACATGAAGAAGAAATGGAGGCATTACATTAGGTGTGTTGTGTAATTCCTGACGTTACCAGGGAAGAATATTTCTGTGGCCTGAATATTGAACTGCTAGCTTCTGGAACGCATCCACGTTATTCACCGAGGGAATTCATCGTTGCTGTTGCCGTTTGATTCCAGCTTGAATCAACAATCTGGATTCCCCCATCAGCTGATGCAGAACTCATCCAAATGACTACCTGTGGTGAATGGACTAATCAATGGACTCAGACTTTCCTCTGCACCGTGTACTGGACGTGTATGCATAAAAACTCATGCCACAATAGCTGCATTAATTTTATATTTAATCTCCCTATTGTTTCATATTAGATTTGATTTCACTGAGGTCTTCATTTTTTTGTATTTTCTGTTAATTTGCTACTGTAACTCTTGAGATAAATCATGTATTTATCTTAAAAACAAACCCAGAGCGAGCCCTTCTCCCATCGGTTACCACAGCTTAGGCGGGAAAGGCTGTTTTCGTGTAAGGATACAGCTTCACAATCAGGCTAGAATCAGAGCTGTCTTATTTGATCTTAGGTTTAACTATTAGCTGGGATAGATGGCAGAATTCAGCCAACTGTATTATGTTTCCTTACCCCTGTTGATTTAAGTGCATAATCCTAGCTACGGTCGTCACTGTAGGAAAAACAACCCTGACTGCTGTAGGTCTGCCGTTTACCTCAGCTGGTGTCCGTGGCTATTTACTCGAGAGGAGTCTGATACGAGTCGATGTGTCACATGCTGAGTGGAAAAATGTGGATCCGAAATGCAGACTAGGAGAGCAGAATTATTTAACAAAAGGCAAAGCTTTAGTTAGATTTGGCTGAAGTTTAAAAAAGCAGCAGAAACTAAAGAGCACAGATTTAAACAGAACACATACTGAGGACAACAGGAACACAGTAAAGGACAGCAGATGTCACGACTACAGGCACAACTCAAGGGCTGAATGCTGAATACACACAAGCTGATTAGGGGAATAGGGAACAGGTGGGTAAGCACACAGGTGCAACAAATCAAGGAAAACAAGATAAGGTAAGTAAAACTAAACACAAGAGAAAAAAGCCTACCAAAATAAAACAGGAAGTAACAGAAGACGGAACACCTGACTCTTGGCAATAAGATACAGGAAACACAGGGTGTTTGCCAACTGAAACTATGAAACCATGAACAGAACCCAAATAATCACAGCAAAAAAGGCCTGATAATGTAAATATAAAGAAACCAACAAGGAAATATCTGTAAAAGGTACAAAACTAGGTCATTACAACCAACTGAGGGTAACTAAGTGCTGCTGTTAGTGAAACTTTTTTAAAGTGGATCTCGTAATTTCGACCATATCCAGTAAAAAATAGGCATGTTTATGTACATTTATGTATCAGAGCCCTGACTTTAGTGTAGGAGAGGTGATGGTAGAGGATGAGCTGCCAGTAAGTAAGGGGAGAGAGAGCAGTGGTGGAAGAGGAGAAAATAATGATGAAAATATGTAAAATTTTTATTGATTAATTCTAAGTTAATGGCAATGCACTAATTCTTGGAAGAGGTCATTACACACTAATCAATTATGTTTATGTATACTCTGCTATATACCCTTAAAATGTTTCTTACAGGTTTGTGTATGTATGCAACACTACATTAAATAAGCTTCTACTGAAACAGTGCTGGACTTTAATTCTGCTCATGTACAATATGTTTTTAGGCAACAATTTTGACATTAACACTGGGTAAATGATTAGAACTGATATGTATAATTACTTGTCAGACCTGTACCCCAGATTTTATTATATATTAAATTCATTTGCGTTGAGGTCATCTGCAATGTCATCCACATTTCATAAACTACTGAAACACGACTGAGACAAATATGCAGCATGTGGATGCCTCTGGAAAATCGTTGTAATTACATTTGCTTTAATATGTGCTTTCATTTTTAAACCCTGAGATGGAGAGTAAAAGTGAAATGAAATGATTAATCTTCAAGTTTATAAAAGTGTGTGCTGTCATAAATATTCATCAAATATTTATCAAAAGCCGTGAGAACTCAACTAGACCTCTAAAAGTCACTCATTAGCACCATGAAACAAAAGTAGCACTATGTTTCAGCAAGCCTTTGGAAGCAGATACTTCTACATTCCCCTCTACTTTACATCTTCATTGACAGGGTTTGAAGACTGTTCATTGCTAAGCAATTTCTTCAGTACATGGCCCCATATCCTTTCCTTTTTCTTCATCTATTTAATGATACCTGGTTATTGCTTTCACATCAGAGGCGCCGTTAATCAGCACCTGCCCTTTTTATTCCAACACGGCACAAGGTTAATACACTTCTTAGACACTCGCAATGTAATGAACCCCCCTACTTGTTGGAATTCTACTTTCAATCTATCAATTTCAAATGAATGTTGCTGATTAGTTCTTACCTCTCTGCCAATGACATTTTTGTGTTCGTGCTAGATTCAGATCAGCTTCGTGGTGATCTGCCCTTCTACAAATGTAGATACAGGTTAGACAGAGTGCTTTCCAACATTATTTATTTCTAATGGACAGAATTTTGTTCAGAATTTTTGTGTTGTTGAAGCCATTAATGAAATAACAGCCAAAGATATCATCTGAAAATGAAATGAAAAATCCAAACTTTTCACAGAAATAGTAACCTTGCTGTCGATTTCCACAGAAATGCTGATCACTCTAATCCAACTGTTCCTGCTAAACAAAGCACATGTGCATCCAGAGAAGGTGATACTAAAGAGTGCACAAATAAGAACGCATATGACACAAAATAAACTACACTGCTATTTGGTAAAAAATTTTAGTATGTAGGACGAGGCACTGTCTTCTTTCAGAAGGGATTGTAAAGTCACATGAAAAATGACTATCAGAACTCTGCAGTTGTGGGTTCTCTTATACATTTTGTGGTTTTCAGATCAACGATAACATAAAAAACACTCTTCACAAAAAAGTCACTGGGCAGCAAAAGCACCAAAATCTCTATAGTTTCTGGTAGACATTTCATTTGAAACCTCTACAGGACAATTTGTATCGCTGTCACACGCCTCCCAAAAAGCAGAAAACAGCATGTTGGTTGTTTCCAAACTCAAAGCTCTTCTTTGGTATTTTAAAACAGAACCTTTATTCATATGTAACTGTAAAGAAACGGCCTTTAGATTCTTCTTGCTAAATTGCAAAATGTGAGCTCATTCATTTCATCTCTACACTGCCACAGTGAACACACCAGGAAGTGCAGGCTCTGCTTGATGCTACATCATTGTTACTACAGAAGTTTGATGAACTATATAGGTGACAAATGGAAGGTTTGTACATGGCCATATTAAGAACAACATTAGCAAATGAGTGTTTGAGTCATCAAACAATGCAGAAGCATGACACTTTTCCTCAGCTGGTACCGCCATGATTGATGCCATGCTACATCACTGTTCACATTGCCTCCAGTCCATGAAAACAAATTCAGGGAGAGCATTCTTGTTTGGAAGCTGCAGTCTCCTTACACTTCAGCAGATGTTTGCCCAAGCAGGAATCTTCTACCGTCGCTCATGCCCGTTTGCATAGGTATGCAAGCAGAGTGAAGGCTCCCTGACATGGATGGCACATGCGTAGGTCAAATATTGACGGGTTGAAAAACGGGCCTTGTTGTGACAACAGAGTTGATCATGATGAGGGAGAAGCATGAAAAATATCAATAACTGAAAAAACGCAGATTTAAAACACAGACAGTCCCTTCAGTTCAGCTCTTTGTATGTTATAATTAATTCTCCACTGAAGGCTGAACGGCCAATAACAGCACAGGCAGAAAAGTAGCACACAGACTGCTTGTTTCACAGGATTTTGAGACTGCCCCCTGGTGGCATTAAACAGCTACAACACGTATATCTGCAAAGCTGCCGTGTGTCTGACCAACACGCAGCCATGTAAAAAAAGAAAAAGCTTGTTGTCGTTAAGCAGTTTAAACTAAGTAGGAAGGTTAAGCTCACCGATGTCTGCGGTAACTAGAACACCCACATGACTTATTTCTAGAGGTCAGCTACTTAACCTGAAACTGGTGGGTGCAGGTTTTCTCCATCTGTTTACGGTTCTGGACTGCCCTGGTTCAGGGTCAGCAGTCTTAGAGAAAACACAAAAAACAGCTTTATTTGTTTTTATCTATCCTCGTCCTGTCCATTATTCCAAGTTTCTGTATGATTTCTCACACTTTATCTGATTTAGTGCTCAACTGAGATAAAATACTTTTAATGAGTGATTTCAAGGTGTGTAGAAAATGACAGCTTCAAATCTATGATTGGACTTAATTGGCTTCTCTTATAATGTAAAAGAGCCCACTCATTTAACAGTTTTTTTTTTAGGAAACCCTCTTTTGTCTGATCATTTCTTAACAACACAGAGTTTGACAATAGTAGATTACATCACACAGGTGAAACTGTTTCAGTAAACTAGATGTCTTTCAAAAAGTGCTATAATGGGGACTTCCAGTTTAGGCGAGAATGGAGTAGGTCGCATTGAGCGCAGCTCTTGCAGAGTATAGCTATTATCAAGTATTTCCAGGCACATTTTGACGTTTTTTTAAATATATTAACAGTTTTATATAGTTCCAAGACAAGTTTGTTTTTGCTTTTGGCAATTATAATGTCGCGAAAAGTGAGTAAGAATGCAAACACCTCTCAGCCGAACTTGCGGCCTGCTGCTAATACTGCATCCCCGCCCCGTGGTAAAACTTCGCCACTGCCTGGGCCGTCCAACACGCTGCTTGTCGATATGGAGAAGTTCACGAAGGCTGAACTCCTCTCTGAACTTCGTGAAGAAATTTCAGCACTGTTTAAGAAGGAGCTGACGGCAGCGTTTGCAGAGAATCTCACGTCTATCAGGTCCGACATACAGCAGCTAAAAATGGACCTTTCCTCAGACATAACGACCATGCGGCAGGAATTCACTGGGCTCAGAAGCACAGTTACGGAGATGGAGCAGTCCCTCTCTACATGTACGGATGACATTGTCCACCTCCAAGCCAAAGTGGATGCTATGTAGAAAGAGCTGGCCAAATTGGAGAATAAATGCGAGGATTCTAGGAGTCCAGGTCTCGTCGTAATAATATACGCATTGTTGGTGTGCCAGAGGAGAACATCCTGTCTACTACAGATGTGTCCATGCTTTTGATGGAGGCATTTCAGCTTGGGAAGGAGCCGCTTGTGGACAGAGCCCACCGAACTTTGGCCCCCAAACCTAACACCGGTGAACGTCCCCGCGCTATGGTTGTGAAGCTGCACTATTACGCGGACTGTGCTAGGATTCTTCAGAAAGCCAGGGAGCTGCAGCGGGTACAGATAAATAACACGACCATTTCCGTCTTCCCTGATCACACCGCTAAGACAGCGCGGGCCCGTGCGGCTTTTAATGAGGTCCGTCGCCAGCTTCGTGGCATCCAGGGAGTCCCATTTGGGATCCTCTATCCAGCCAGGTTACAGATCACATATGAGGGAACGCAGCGTGACTTCGTCTCGCCGGAGGAGGCCAAAGAATATATTAAGACAATAACCACGCAATAAAAACATAGCAGGAGAATATTATTTTTGTTTGAAATAGCGAATGATCCAAATCCAAACGTCATTGTGGTGAGTCAAGTTTGTTACTCTGCCAAACACTTGTTTTGTTCTACTTGTCTAATAGTAAAGGATAATTGTGTTATTTTTATTTTATTTGTGCCTTATAATTTATTCAGAAATGACTCTGTTGGAGCTTTAGTTTGACATGGTTCGTTTTGTAGTCGGGAGCGTTTTTGTTTGGATTGCTCCGGGGAGGAGTGTGCACTGCCGTCTCTATCGTTTGCGGATGGGGGCTTTTGCTGTGCAGCGGGGAGGTGGGAGGGTGTGTTTGACGTGTTATTATTATTTTTATTCTGAGGCTGTACTTCTGTTGTTGTGGTTTTGGTTTGTGTGTATGTGTGAGTGAACTTTTTCTCCCCTTTTTTCCTTCTTTGGGGGTGAAGGACAAAGTATTTTCTTTTTTATCTATCTGCAATGATCAGCGCTTCAGGTCAATCTTTAGGCAATAGTGGTATTAGATTTTTAACTTGGAATGTAAAAGGCATGAATAGCCCAATTAAACGATCTAAAATATTCTCACATCTTAAACATCTAAAAAGTGATGTAATGTTTTTGCAAGAGACCCATTTGCGGAATAGGGATCATCTTAGGCTCAGGTGTCTATGGGTGGGACATACATTTCACTCAATGTTTGATTCAAAAGCCAGCAGGGTGGCTATCTTAATAAACAAAAGGGTTCAGTTTACGGCCTCTGAGATTAAAGCTGACAAAAATCTGAGATATTTGATTGTTGTAGGCACCATGTACAACTCATCAGGAAGGCCAGCTCTGTTCTGGGATGCACCCTGGACCCAGTGCAGGTGGTGGGAGACAGAAGGACTCTGGCCAAAATAACATCTCTGATGGACAGAGTCTCCCACCCCATGCATGTAAATGTTGCTGAACTGCAGAGCTCCTTCAGTGACAGACTGCTGCATCCTAGATGCATGAAGGAGCGTTTCCACAGGTCCTTCCTCCCTGCAGCTGTCAGACTGTACAATCAGAACTGCTCCCAAC
>VUQG01037001.1:0-14489 GCA_015106755.1 Etia nguti
CTTGAACTCCATCAGACTCTCAGCTAGACTTCCCGTAGCTCTCCTTTTATTGTGGTTACATGAATATGCATAGTTTCATTAACATATGACATCTTAAACAGGCATGTGTGTGAACAAAGAATACCTATCTGTGTGTACATGTAGGTGTGTGTATGTGAATGTGAGTGTGTGGGTCAAAATATGACCCTGTTAACGCCTCCTCAGAAGGCTGGGGCCAGGAGTCCAGCGGTCCACCTAAACAAAGGGCTCTTGTACTTAAACAGATACAGAGTAGGTTTCCTCCCATACTATATATCACAAAACTAGATGCTCTTCCCATGAACTTAAGAATGTGTAGAGTGCACCCAGACCCTTAGCAGACCTAAATAAGGATGAGACATTTTATCAACATAGAAACAATTAGAAAGATATGATCATTTATGTCTAGAGGTATATCAGAACAAATGACAATCCTAAAATCTCACCCTAACAGAGATGCATCCATCAACCATGACCACGATCAGGAAGGGGCATCCATCCACCATGAACACGATCTGGGAGGCGCATCCGTCCACCATGACCACCCATGAACACAATCAAGGAGAGGCATCCATCAACCATGACCATGATCAAGGAGAAGCATCCATCAACAATGACCACGATCAGGGAGGGGCATCCATCCACCATGTCATGATCAGGGAAGGGCATCCGTCCACCATGACCACGACCAGGGAGGGCATCCGTTCCCCATGACCACCCATGATCACAATTAGATAGGGCTGTCCGACCGCCATTACTGGCTGAGTGAAAAATTCAATCAAATGTGTGACAATCAGAAATTTTGTGGACCTTTCAAAAATTATGAAGTGAAGATGCTGTAAAGAAAGAACGACTGCACCTGTGACGTTAACAGTTTGAGAAGATAAACACACGCAGCCACAGTGTCATAGTCAGAGATGGGCAGTAACGCGTTATAAGTAACGAGTAAAGTAAGGGATTACTATTGCAAAAATTAATTAGATTACTGTTACTTTCCCGTAAGCACGCTGCGTTACTGCGTTATTAAACTGTGATTTTGTTTGTGAGAGTGTCTCATGACAATGATGTAAGCGCGCGCGACTTTCGTGGTAACAGACGTGTGCAGATCAAACCTCCACCCGCCCCACTCCTGCTAAACAGGTGACAGTAGATTTAAGAGTGACAGGACTTAGTGCTGCTGAGTCTTTGATTGTATTTATTTTTTACTGTGTTTTACTTGCATCTATTTGAAAGAGTGAGTGTAAACACAAAACATTGTTTTATTTTATATGCTGGAATATGCAGAACATAGGTTTAAATGTTAAACAATTTCTTCAAGTCAGAGACTGTTGATATAATTTAATTTTTGCTTGATAAAATGTGCATAAAGTTAAAAGATTAAAACTAATAAAACAAGTTTTAAAAAGAGACTTTCATCATATATGCCATCATATAAAATGTAATCAAATGATTACATTTTATATGATGGATTATGCAGAAACAATAGAACTGGGATGAAAGGTCTATTCAGGTTCTGTATTATGTTTTTAAAAAGTAACTAAGTAACTAATTACTTTTGAAAATAAGTAATCAGTAAAGTAACAGGGTTACTTTTTTGGAGAAGTAATCAGTAATTAGTTACTTATTACATTTTTCAAGTAACTTGACCAACACTGGTCATAGTGATGTCTGGGTGGTAGCGTTGTGTACCTCATTGTATTTGTGGAGTACTGCTCTCACTGGATAGAGGGATGAGGTTCTGACCCAGCTCTCCGAACAAACAGCAGTGGGATCAACTCCTTTTCAACGTTTGTGTTGTGCTGAATTCTGCCCTGTAGGAGCCCATAGGCGGGCCAGCAGCAAAACCGAGTTTGGGCCTTAGAAGCTCCTCGGTGTGGTGCAGATAGAAATGGCGCTACAACAGAAAACACACAAAGACGTGTAGCTGAGTAAAAATGGCGGCAGCTGGCTGGGTTCCAGTTCTAACTGTAAAGCAGAGAAATCCTTTACGGCAAAGCTCTGCAGGACACTTACCATGGAAGAGCAGCAGAGCTGTGGGGTGGTCTCGAGGGGATGCGAGGGATGACAGGGATGTAGTCCAGACTCAAACTTTGGTATCTATAAGCAGACGGGCTGGAAGAACTCGTGAGGTCTTCAGGAAGGAGAGTGATGCAGACGATTTCCTGGGATTCTCAGGCTTGTCGTGGAAAGACTGAAAGCACAGTTTTTTACTTATACGAATGTTTTAATCCACATCATTTCTGTTTATTTGCTGATGAGACTCCAGAATCATCTCCCCTCCTCCTTTTATGCATGGCCAAAATGGTGACCTCCCACTGGAGGAGAGGTCGAGTCCACCTCAGTGCGTCCTATTAGCTCGCCGTCTACCCCTGACCCTGCGATCAGTCTTAGTCTAAGGTGCTCTGTTCAGGTTGCAGTCTTCCCTGGAGGCGTGGGTTAAAATCCCACTTCTGACAGGAAGTGTTTTACAGCACAGAGGGACTATGGGAACTTGTTTCTCAGGTCTGGGCTCAGTAAATGCTGGACGTGGCCAGAAGAAGGCCAGCTGCAGCCCTGTGTGCTCCACAAGTGATAAACTGTTTGTCCCTCCACCTGAAAGCAGGTACAGCACCACAAACACCAGCTCCTCCCCTATAACGCCCCCCTAACATCACATAAACCTGCCTGTTGTGTATATTTATGTATTGTGTGTCCGTGTCGAAAGCTCACACAGTTTCATTGTGTAGTAGTAGTCTGAGGGAAACAGGAGTATTTCACTGTTTCCACCTTACGGGGTATTCAGTACATGTGTGTGTTTTGACATTTAAACAGACTTCTACCAAATGCAGTGATCGGATTGGTTAGATCTTTTTATTCGCATGTGAAAATGCAGAAATATTGAGCTAGTTTTGAAAAAATAAATGTCACAAATTCGTCCAATGACACCGTTGACGTGCACAATTTAAAGTGGACTACAGTGAGTTTTCGAACCTTCAGACAGCCTGAACGTGTTCTTCACGCTCAGTTTGTTCACACGATGAAACGTGGTCCATTCATGTTCCTCCATATTCCCCATCCTGAGGCCATGGTGACCGTCAGGGTGAAGCTACCCCGGTAACTCTGATCAGCTTTACTGGAACTGAAAACTCAGGGTTGGTCGAAGCTGCTGGAGGAGGTCTTTAAACTGTCTTTGGTTGAACTTTGAGCTTCATTAAATCAAGTGATTGTTTAATCTTCCCACAAAAGAAAATCTTTGGTTGGTTTAGTTTTACGTTGTGTTCACGCAGTGATACGCTGAGAACCATCGTGTGTGTGGCTTAAATCCTACAGTTGTGTTTTAAAGTATGTGGGTTCCTGGAGGACTGAAAGTCCAAATCCATTTTTCTATCAGCGGGACTGATCTGGAAAAGCTAGTTTAACTTCAGTCCGAATTCCCTCCACCACCGAGACTAACCGGAAAACTCTGAACCTATACAATTGTCTTTAGATGTGAGAGTGCGTGACTTCAGAAGGTGTTAGACGAATGTTAAGTCTTAGTTTAATATATTTATTACTGATGGTTTTAAAAAGCTCTAATTCAAACTGTACTGTTGGTTTCACTGGAAAATCAGGAACCTGAGAAACTTTAATGTGTAATTAATGTAAACCCTTCAGAGACTGAACTGTTTCTCTATCACTGTGGCTCGTTAATGAAGTCCCTGAGGTCAAAGGTCATTTCAGTGTGTCATCATGTTTGTCCCTGAGGCATCTTCATATTAGCTACAGTTTCCTCTAATTCCCTCTGAAGCAAATCAGAGCTGGAAACCTGAGAGACCAAAGAGACCAGAGAGGTCCCGAGCCGACCAATCAGAGTGAGCTCTGGCCTCAGTGGTCCGCTAAGGACTCGGGATGATAACGACATCCCCTCAGACCACTCTGTAATGACCCCCCCAGGATGGATTTTAGTTGCTTTGGTCAATAAACTAATATGAACTTTAAGTCTGAGGTTCAATCTGAAGAACTTCTGTAAAACTTTGAGGGAATTCTGAAAATCAAAGTGGAGCGCATGAACAGTCCAGGAAAAACGTTCCACAAGAAAAGTTTGGTCCTTACCTTCTTCTTCTCTGTACCGTTACCATCCAGTGCATTCAGTCCTTTTCTACTAAAACATTTAAATATATAAAACTATAAAAACTACTTTCTAATTTTGTTCCGTTTAAAAAAAAAAAGTGATCTATACTCATATCACTTTCTACAGTGAGCTGATATGTAGCAGGTGGTCTGTGTCACATTTTAAGATTATAATACATTAAGAAATACAAAAAATACAATATGTGACACACAGTCAGACACCTCAGGTAGATAAAGGTGTGCTGTACTGGTGAACGTCCAGATTCATAAGTCTAAAACTATTTTTAATGATTAGTTTCAGTTTAATTTTAGCTCAGCGGAACAATCTGATCGAAAGCTTCTGAGTTTATTTTTGGTTAAAAACAGGGGCCGTTCATCAGTCAGGATACCACCTGACATGTTTTCAGAAGCAGCACCATGAAGACTGTGAGCATGACTGTCAGCAGGCTCGGGATGACCGACCTTTTCACAAGTGCTTCATATTGTAAGGTAGAGACCCTACCTGAATAATACAATCAAACGACCCACTTTGAGCAAAGTCAGGCCAAACTGTGGTTCCAAAACACACTGCTAAAAAATTAAAGGAACACTTTAATCAGACTACAGCATCGAGTCTGTTAAACTGGTCAGGTAAGTATCAGAGGGGGGTGTTAATCAGTTTCAGGCCATACTTGGACCCTGCAAAGCTTGCACAGGTAGCCCAACTCCTCCAGGATGACATATACGTACCATTGCTAGAAGATGTGCTGTGTCTCCCAGCACAGTCTCAGGACCATGCAGGAGTTTTCAGGAGATGAGCAGTTACTCTAGGAGAGCTGGACAGGGCCATAGAAGGCCCTTAATCCATCAGCAGGACCGGTATCTGCTCCTCTGTGTAAGGAGGAACAGGAGGAGCATCCCCAGAGCTACAAAATGACCTCCAGCAGGACACTGGTGTGAACATCTGTGACCAAACAATCAGAAACAGAATAACGAGGGTGGCCTGAGGCCCCGACGTCCTCTAGTGGGCCCTGTGATCACTGCCCGGCACCGTGGAGCCCGACAGGCATTTGCCATAGAATACCAGAATTGGCAGGTCCACCACTGGTCCCCTAGACTTTACATGGACGAGAGCAAGTTCACTCTGAGCACATGTGACAGATGTGAAGGGGTCTGGAGACGCTGTGGAGAACGTTGTAACATCATTCGTGGGGGGTCAGTGATGTTCTGGGGGGGCATATCCATGGAGGGCTGCACAGACCTCTACAGGCAGCGACACCCTGACTGTCACTGGGTATCAGGATGAAATCCATTTACCAGGTCATTGGTGGCCCATCTGAGGTTAGGGTTTGGGCTCAGCTAACCTACCACTCATTATTCACCTGTTTGAAACACTCAGATTTA
Source organism: Etia nguti (assembly GCA_015106755.1). NCBI lineage: Eukaryota > Metazoa > Chordata > Actinopteri > Cichliformes > Cichlidae > Etia > Etia nguti. Next base: position 5,491 of record VUQG01037001.1, read on the forward strand.
ACCCTAGAACACTATCGCTATAAATAATAACACCATCACTAACGCCTGGTGATTTTTACCCGATATAATACAGCCAACCAAAAGGACTTGGCAACAAAATATATCAAAATATGACAACACATGACAAATTAGAGTGGTCTTCTTTTATTTTCAACTGTGCCATGTCTAACAAAATGAAAAAGAAGTGTCATGGGGGACCCTAAAAAAATGCTCCAAAATTACCGAAAAATTAGGAATTCGAGAATAAAAAATTCCTAAACAAAAAAATAATGACACTGGAAAGTTGATCTTTGGTCCACCCATTCCTGGGACATTTGAGACTTCCCTGGTGAAGGCACAGACTCCTCGACACATGAAGAGCTGCAGGAGAGAGAAACAAAAATTGCACTTTTTGGTGGGTAAAAATGACCAGTTGACTAAAATATTATTTTCATCATATGAATTCCCTTGGAAATCACCACTTTGTGATATTTATTCATAACCACTGCACTAAATAAGGATAACATGCAAATTCCAGGACCACTCTTACTTACCTATTCCTTACATGCAGTAAACAAACGCAGGGTAGTAAGGGCGTGGACACTCTTCCTGTCCAAGCCTGCGGGGCAGTCAGCACACCTCACTAAGGGACTACTGCTTTCTGCTGCCACTGGTCCTGCCTCACCTGCAAGCGTGCCAGGAGTAGGGATGTCGAGCACGCTACAGATCAGGACCTGAAATGCAGCAAGATCGCCTGATTTTATACACTAACACCATCACCGGGAGAAATCCACCCAAAACCTACTTTACCCTCTATCACTATTGCCGGGTGAAAATTACCCGGACACATGCCTGTAGGAAAAATCGGGCTTTGGGGTAGGGAAACACCCACGCCTTCAAAGACGTCAAAGACAATGCTGAAGCTACACAGGGACCCATGACACTCAGACAAACGCAACATATTGAAAATCATGTAAATATATTTGCTCGGGTGAAAATCACTCGGCGACAGTATTCTAGGGATATAGGAATGAAACCAGCTGGAAAACAGCTGAGTCAAGGCCCCTACTGCTAAAAGATGCGTTCCAGAGGAGCTGTACTCATCAGCGCTGACTGACTCAGACTGATTGCATCATGTTGGCAGTAAATAATGTAAATAAATTAGACAAACCTTCACCAGCCTAGCTGACGGTGATTGTAGTATAAGCCAGACCGTGATTGTTTGGAGACAGGTTGACTCACAACAGGCGACCAGTGCAACTGCCTTGCGATCGAAAGTGGTTGCCTAGAGTTTAACGGTGTTGCATGCTCCGCCTCTCAGTGACCAGCTGTTTGCTACAACTACTTACAGTTGATCTCCAACTGCAAAAAACCCCCCCAAAAAACAGTGCAATCATCACTGATCTTGCTGCCCTGTTTTGCTGTAGCCCATCAGAGCATAGCGCTTTCATGCTGTTTGGTTTGCTTGTTATCAGATCATTGCTGGGCTCTTCAGGAAATAATACTGAGCTGATACTAAATAAGTATCTGTCAGCAGATTTTTCATTGACATATATTGTGTGAATCTGTTTCTTATTAAAGTATTTCATAATATCATAATGGAAAAATACTGTAGCTATAAAAAAGTAGAAAATCAGTGTCCAGAAATCAGTGGATTCAAGGTTGTAAGTATTCCACACACTGCAGTGAGACTGTATTGCTAATTAGCTGTTATTCATATCTGTGCAATGAATGCAATGCAGTAAATAAAACTTGTTAACCAGGCTAGACAAGGCTACCTGAAAACTTCTAAAGATGAGATGGCTTCACTTCGATGGACACACAAAATTAATGACAAAGGCATCAAAATGTACAAAAGACTTTTCAAGCCACGCCTCCAGCATAATTCACTGCTTCATTGACCCATATGTTCAATACGTTTTTAATCATATTCAACAAAAAACCACAAAAATTATTATATTGTATTACACTGCACTAGTTCACCTCGTAGACTCACTACATGATAGAAGTAGTTCCAAACATGCAGATATTTTGCAACTCTCTCTCCTCAGAGTCCCGACTGTGCCGCTCTGCTGGGCTGGCACAGATGCCTGTGATCCATCATTACCAGGCACAGCCAATGCAGAGTCACCTCATCCCCACACTATCTCTGCAGGCTGTCTGCTAATTAGGGGAAGCACAGAGTTGTGAAGTAGCTGCGGTGTAATAAAATAACATCTACAGTTCGAGTTATGCGCACGATCCCAACGTGGAGCAGTGATATTTTAGCTCACTGAGGGTATGTTTAAATATGCCGTTATATCAAAAGTTTTCCTCCAAAATTAGATAACTTCCACTGGAAGCAGCACAAAATTGAAATTAAATGGAAAAGTGTATTCCAGTAAATAGCTCGAGCTGGAAGTTAAGAGCTCAGTGATACATGCTTTTAAAAAGTCAACGGAGCATGAGTTAAAATTAGAAAAATCATGCTGATGAATGATTTATCATTGTGTATTTCTATTTTTTGCGCAGGCTGTATTTTATTACAGTTATGTGTCACCACTTGTCAGAAACCAATTTAATTTTTCGCAGCAAACAAATGCCAGTAAATATTTATGACTGCTTTCAGCTGATCTTTGAAGTGACATTGGGTGTATCGCCCACATAGCGGTGTAAAACCACATGTCCTACCAATTGCTGAAATGCTACCGGTGCTGCACCTGGCAGCTGCTTTCTGTTGGCTGTTTCACAGTTTCACAATGATTTGGTTGCTCGCAGGATGCCATGCACAGATTCTTGGTGCTGCGCCAAACTTTGAAAGCCAGGGATACACAAATGAGGAAGGGTAGGGCTGACGTGCTATATCTGGTGCTCCGTGGATTAAATTAAATCATGTTGCAATCCACATAAGGGTCTTTGTCAGGTCTAAATGTTGTAATCTAATAGAATCCTGGGAGGGAGATACAAGCTGTAAGTACTTGTTCTTTATTTAATGGTATTTAGCACTCAGGGGGTATATGGCAATGTTTCTTGTGAATCATCTACACTAGTATGCTTTGAAAGAATGCAATACATTTAAGATGAACTGGCTGTTTTTAATGTAAATTTTCAGCATTTTTAGCTTCAGTATCAGCTAAAAATGCTGTATCAGCTGATACTGAGTCATACCATCCTCAGTATCAGCCTGTTCTCACTGCTGGTTGAGGGCTGTGTTGCATAAAATATGGCCAGAAGTATGCGGACAAGTGAATGTTAAATCCTCCTATTTCCAATGCTGCCATATTGCCATATTTAAGTGTCTTAAACTTACCTGCAGGGTGTGCTTTGGCATTTGTGCTGATACACCAAAGTTAGTAAATAATGATGGGGGCCTTTCACTGTAATTCATGTAAAGCAGCTCTCAGTGTCATATTTAAAAGCATGTTTACAATGAATCCTGTGGAGTGGCATATGTTAACCCAGTGAAAGCCATACTGTCTTTCTTCCATCACCCCCAACCGGTTGCAACAGATAGCTTCTGCTTCCTGAGCCTGGTTTTGCGGGAGGTTTCTTCCTGTTAAAAGGGAGTTTTTCCTTCCCACTGTTGCCAAGTGCTTGCTCAAAGGGGGTCAGATGATTGTTTTCTCTGGACTATAGTAGGGTGTCTACCTTACAATATAAACCACCTTGAGGTGACTGCTGTTGTGATTTGGCTCTATATAAATAACATTAAATTGCATTGAACTGAAAACACAAAGTGAAACACACAAAACTCCCAAAAACAATATGATCTACGGGTCTCTTTGCTGCCAAATTTCTGACTTATTGCACTGCTGCCCTTTAAAGTGCCAAATGTGAAATTTATCTCTCTGTTATCTCTCGCTGTTCACTGTTGCCATGGTTAGTGCATCAGTCATGGAGACCAGAAGACAGTTTACATGTGGTGGCAGTGTTTGATGCGTTGACTTTATGCTGATTGCATAGGATAAAAATCATAGAACAGGGCTCAGTTTTCCAAAATACCTGTGTATGTCTGATCTTAGGGGCACAAAAAAACATATAGTTTAAAAAAATGAAAAAATGACTGTTTCATGTTTTCTTGTGAGACTGAGCTAATTTACATCATAAAAGCAGCCCCACATTAAATGTACACAAAAACATGTGGTCACAGTTTCATTTTATTTGGTGATTAAGATTTTCTCAAGACATTAAACAGATGGTCAGGAGTAATGTGTAAAACATTTTTCTAGATAGGCATTTAAATGAAATATGCACCAAAAAAAAAAAGAAAGAAAATGAACAGCAAAAACCAAAACTTTGTATTATTAGTAGACAGTTTTACAGTAAGACCCAAACAATTATCTGAAAAACCATTACTGTCAGAACAGAAAATGTACTGGCCATACAGTTGATATGTATTCAAATGTCTTTAGGTTATTTTTAAACTTGATTTAAAAAAAAATTAAGCTCTTCAAACAGGAATTCTTGCTGACTTTCTTACTTGTCTTTTGTAATAAGAAGCTCTTTATTGTTTTAAAGTATTAAAATAAGAGATCTCTATACAGTGTGTTTAAAAACCAAATGATAAACTTTGAAGATAATCACTTTGATAAATCTGTGAACGATAATTAGCTGTAGCTCAGCGGTAAGTTTCCCCGTGGCTGGTCTGGTTATACTTGAACTATAACATAGCCCACATCAACACTGCAACGCAGTAGCTGATTTTTTTTTTACTATTGAGTGTCTTTGGCTGAACTACTCTGGAACTCTCTCCTGCAATTATTTGATGTTCCCATTTAAAATTTTGAGGGCGCTTTGTCAGCCTGACTGCAGCACAAATAATTTATTTCCAAAATCTGTATTAAAGGCCACCAGCTTTATTGAAAAATGTCTGTTTCATTTTCACACAGACCTTCCCAGAGGGGGATCAGCTAGCTGTCGGAAGCAGAGCCAGACAATGTATTCCCTCCTATCCCCCGCTCCCCCACCCCCCTCCAGGACAATGACCTGCCACCGCATGCCCCTCCCACCCCCTCCTTTTTCATCCCGCAGACATATGAGCTCATGAGTTCCCTCGATCATTATCTTCAGCTCAGTTTTAGCGTGCATGGAGCAATTTTGTCTGATTCACCGCTCCCCAATGTCCTGTTCATGATCAAGTGCCCACTTCAGCTACAGATACCTTAAATCAAAGGCTAATGAATTAAAGCTGACTGGACTAATTTTGAATCATTTTTCATTGGATGAACTGAAAGGTGTAAGTGCACCGCGTATAATTAATCACATAAATTGCATAAATTAGCTTAGAGAGCTGTTTCTTATTTACATGTTCCACATATTTCAATGAACAAAATGTTTTGCTTTTTTTTAAGAGGGGTCTTAGACCTGGCCACTTGGACAAAAAATACAATCCAATGTATGTAAATCTCTTTAGCTATTTTCCATTCTGTTATTATTCCTCTACCCAAATCTAATCTGGACTCCTGCGGCTTTAGAAATAAGCTAATTTCAGGCTGACAAAATTATGTTATGAGAATGGGAGTGACTGGATTGACTGAAAGGGCAATAAGGGACGATCAATGTGCAGATCCACACTGGACTTTTAGCTCCACAGTATAGAATTCCCAGAGGCAGATTTATCTTCGATTTTCATGACATTTAGACACTCGTTTTAGTCTTTGGAACAGTAACCCATAGCTGCGACTCTTCCCAGTTCATCCGGTTCAGTCCTGCTTTCCCACACAGGAACTGAATGATCAGTGCCGAATCTCCAAGGGCCGAGGGCCTCAGAAAAAAAAAGAGAAACTCTCCTCCTGTGAAAGGGTGAAGGACTTCTTTCATTTATTTTATTTTGATTCACTGGAAGGGTTCTTCATCATAATAAGGCTCCCTGGTTTGTAAAGGAAAACTGACCCACAAGTGCATTCTTTCTAATGGTCAATAGGGTGCGACTGCTCCAGTTGTAAAACTACAAGATCTGTGATCTGTGATCTCAGTAAACACTTGCCTGATGAGTTTGTGACCTCAAACACTAGTTTCAAGTCTATGATTTGAACATGATGTTCATTTTGTAAATTATGGTTCTCAATAGCACCCAGAAAGATACCCCAGGGTATGACTAAGACTGTACTGTATGATCATGTAGTTTCAGAGCCACCCTGCATTTCAGAGAGCTAAAATGATGGTGACAATAAAGACGCAGCTCAATCCTTCAAAAACCAGACTCTGCTAACCAGAGGGAGATGTCACGGATGCCTTCTTTTCTATACAGTCTGCGCCAGAAAAGAAGTACTTAGGTCATTCTCGACTGTGTTTCAGAGCACTTTTGTTTATCACTGCTGTACTTTGTCCAATGACAAGGGTACTTGTGCAAAACAGTGAACTGGTCTTAAAGGCATTTTTGGCACACACAAATACTCCTTTGATGTGACATTAAGGCAACAATAGTGCCAGTTCATAAAGGCTATAAAGAAAGGGTGCTTTCATCACCTTCTGCCACTGGTATAAATGTACAAATCTGGTGAGAACCTCCCCCATCAGCATAGCAAGCATTCCAGTGTCAGCAGCCCTCAGTCTGAATGACTTTAAGCAAGGCGGGCTCCATGGGTCACAGGCATCACTTACCTACGTGCAGGAAAACATCACTGTGAAAACATGGATGGAGAGAAGATTTTTTTTTTCCTCCATAAAAACATGTGAGAGGTGTATGTGTGTGTGTATGTATATTTTTGTGAGTTTGCACACTCTCTGGCTTTTGTGCACAAGTGTGAGTTTGTGTGTTTGTGTTTGCAGAGGTCATGTATACAGAAGAGTTCAATCAGGTGCCACACACAGACCTACAAGTGCAGATTCAACAGGAATAACTCAGACCTCCCACGTCTTTCTGGGTCTGAGTCAACCTGTCATCATGCATCTTCCTCACACCACGCCACCCCCTGTCTCAACTCCTATTTCACCTTAATTTGTGTATTTTTCACTGCGGCCAAATCTTTTATTAGAGGCTATTCTTCTTCTAACCTTAACATCTAAACCCTACGTGGAGCAGCATAGCGAGGCCAGCTGGTAAGGCTCAGGCAGGAGTTTTCGACAGAGCGATGAAGAAGAAGAGGCCGAGGAATAAACTAGTCCCTCAAGGGAGATATAAACATTTACTTTTCCATAAGGGGATGGCCTCAGCGTTGCAAGCAGTTGGAAAAGAGACACAGAGAAAAAAAAAAGGTGAAAGTAAAAGGAAGCAAGATAGATAGAAATGGAAGTGTGTGACTCATCAGTGTCCCTTAAAGCAGTTTATTCAAACAACAGCGGCTGACCTGGACACTTCTTTTCTTAAATCCTTTTAAAAACAAGCAGAGCAGAGCATGTAAACGTGACTGTAACCGCCATCAGGTATTAAACTGCAGTGACCAGAATGCATTCTGTGCTTAACGAGAAGTTTTAACATTTAACCCTGACTTCCCCAGAAGAATCTAAGCAGTGTGCTTTGCTGCATCTGTTACTTTTTTATTGGGCTAAATTATATTTTTTTAAAATCTTCCAAGTCACTTTGTATGGAACAAACAGCCAAATAGTCTGCACTCCCAATGAGCTGTTAGTAACACCAAATTTAAATGTATTTATAGATCAATAATTAGTGGTTGATTCGCAGTCCAGGCTGTAATTATTTGGACTGTTACACACATCTCTGTTCTTCAAGCTCCGCACTTTAGCATTCGATTCAACATTAAAAAATTGGATACTAATAAAATCCTAAGTCTTATCTGGTTACATGGGCATTTAGTATATGGAAAGGGGAAGACAGCACACAGGTGCTGTCCCACGCCTACGTCCTCCCATAACCATGCAAACACAAGGTTGCAACCGACTGGATGAATCTTTCTTCATTTTAGGTCGACAAAAGTTCATTCAAAACTTTTCTTTGCGATTCCAGATGTACCACGTTGCCCCATGATGTGCACAATGTAGCCAAGGCCTCAACTTTATGTAAATGAGGAGTGTGCTTTTCGACACCCCCCTCTCTCAAAATGCAATGCGACACTACAAGAATGCATTGCATGACTGCTCACACAGGCAGTGAATGCTAAGTGTGGAAATGATGGCCCCTGTGGACATGTACCTTCACAGGAAAGAGGTTGCATGCAGCTCAGTTATTGCAATAACTATATAAAAAAGGACAGTAAGTGGTGATGTCAGGCAATAAAAGGTGATGGATAACATTCATTAGATAAGAAAGAAATGCCATGGAACAAACCTCAGAATGTGCCTCTATGGTCCTTGGAGAATGTTCTTGTAAGGCGCTAACATCAGAGACTAAGGCTTGCAGTATTTCTGTGTGGATAGATTTGGACTGCATGAAAAGAAATGTCCTCTGCTTTTTTACCCACAAAGTAAGCTCATACATTTGATTCATATTTTACTTGCAAAAACTGAAAATCTGTGCAGAGGTGGGAAACCAGGCAAGGTTTGAAGTCTTTCAGCATAACCATGTCTGCCTTTAGACCTGGCTGGATGAAACAAACGAGTCTAAAGCAGTTTGCTTTGAGTATTACTTGCATTTATTTCCTCCTCAAGTGTTTCTTTTTCCACTCATATGGAAAACAATTTAATAAAACATTAAATTACTCTAACAAGTCTTAGAAAAATTGATATGAACACAGATACTTTCACAGAATTTTGTTGTATGAATGGAGCCGTGTTGCATAAAGTCACTCAAAATAGGTGTTACTGTCCAAATAAAGGCATATAGGCAACATCGCACGCAATATAAACAAATTAAGGAGACACAAATCCCTTTGGGGTTGTGTCAGGAAGGACATCTAGCATAAAAATCTGCCAAATAAGGAAGCAGCTGAAAGCAGCTTTTACACAGAATGTAAACAAATAAAGGCCACTACTGCACCTGTGCACCTGGACCACATGCAAATTAATTACTGTATGTGTTTCCTCTGCATCTGTGCTAGCTCTCGCCACAATGTCGTGCTCTCGACTAAACTTTGGTCATATGACCAGTTACAATCTGCATCAACCAAACGTTACATAAAGACCACATTTTCCCTCTTATTTTA